>CM034314.1:80944318-81107428 GCA_019925795.1 Dendrobium chrysotoxum | reverse complement strand
TTCAAAGTTGGGGATATGGTTTTCTTGATATTGAGGCCTACAGACAGAGGACAATAGCCAACAAAAGGAATGAGAAATTGGCCCCAAGGTACTTTGGCCCTTACGAGATATTGGAAAGCTTGGAGCAATGGCTAATCGCTTGAGGTTACCCCCGACTGCTACCATACATTCAGTGTTTCACGTGTCTCTGTTGAGGAGAGCTCTTGGGGAGCAGGCAGATAGTTCAGAGTTACTGGCGACACTGACTGAGAATTTGGAAGTGAGGATGGATACACTGGAGCTGAAAGGGGTACGACAAGGAGAAGGGGGGATCAAAGAAGTGCTGATCAAACGGAAGAGCCTAACCGACTATGACGCCACCTGAGAGTCATACAAGTGGGTGAAGCATCAGTTGCCATCTTTTCACCTTGAGGACAAGGTGGGTCTTGGGGAGGGGCGTAGTGGGGCGGGGGGGACTGGTCCAGGTCTACAAGAAGCAGACTCCTTCCGCCTCCACAAGTGTTCGGCCCCCTTTGGAGTTGGGGCTCATGCTTTAATGTAAAAAAATTAAGATGCAATTTAGGAGGGAACATTTAAAGTAAAGGGCTGTTTAGGGATTTAGATGCTTGTTGTTTTGCTTTAAGTAGATTATTGTCCCTATGGTTTGGGTTATCTATGTTTTGCTGAATTTGGGAGATCTCTTAGGTTTGTTTGGGCTCTAGCAATCAGCTAGGGATTTGGGAGAGAACGATCTTCCTTTTGAATTGAAGATTCATTGTATCTTGTCTTTCTTTCATAGCTACTTCAACAAAAAAGGGGTTCGTTTGCATTATTCTCCATATATTCTCTTATTATTTGCTTGGTGGCTTTGCTGAAATTCAATTTCAGCCAACGGTTAATTATTTTCTAAAAGTGTTTTCTATCAGTATGTCAGAGAGTTGCACATAAAGAAAATAGTTTCATACAGTTTAAATTCAGTTGAAAACATGAAAAAAAAATTTACAGAGGCCAAGAAAAGTAGCTACATTGCATCCCAAAAAAAAAACATGTGGAAGTGCTGCCAGGAGAGATTTAAAATAAAACATAACATGTCAAAGATACCCATGAAAATTTACAGCCGGGAGACATTTAAAATAAAGCTGGCATTAGACTATACTCACTATCGTAAGAGAGGTTCTATAACCAAGAAATGATTAATAACAACTAGTACTAACATAAAGTGCAATCTGCATAGAATATCTGAAGAATCTAACATATAAAAAGAGTTAGATTCAGAGAACCCCTAAGAAAGAGAATAAATTAAAACCATTCTTCCATCAGGGAAGCAATTTGAATCTATACTGGAAGTCAAATATAAAAACTTCTCAGATAATAGCAAGTCAATGAATTTCAGGTATGTTGAATGTATTTAGGGGTCAACAGCATGAACTCTCCTGGTCTTTTTAACCGCAACTCTCTGAATGAGCAGTCGATAAAAAGGAGGTCAATAAAAAAGAACAAAAGCCAAACCAACATCACCTCATTGATAAATTGTTGAGCTCCATGACTAGATAAATCAGCTGAAACTTTGACTGCGATTTCTTTTCCCTCCTTCATTTTACCATAATATACTGGTCCATAACTACCTTCACCAATCTTTTTAGAGAACCCTCCCGTAGCTTCTTTTATTGCAGAAAAGGTTATGCAATAAGCCACATCCAGGCCTTCATCAATAGCCAAAGATGTACTTCCTACAATAGAATAAGGAGTCGAAGTCCTTGACATTATGCATAAAGAGTTATCTGTCACAATGAAAAGATGCTCAATATATTGCCAATTTAAGTTTATGAAATATTAGTCAATAACAAACAAAAGCAGAAGAAAATATACTTTTTTCTCTATTATCACTCTTCTCTGGCTTTCTTTGTCGAGCCCTTAGTAGCCAGAAACATCCAAGCAATAATAAAACTACAAAGGTAGCAAATGCTCCAATAGTTGTGGCAAGTACAATTGCTAGTTCATTCTTGCGCCTTCTTGGCAGATTCAATCCAGGATTGCCATCATACCTGTAAATTGATGCTGATATTAGAAGTTAAACGTAAAAGAAAGAATAAAAGTTTGTGACATGCTAGAAGAACCACTCTAGCTATTCATAGAATCTGTTGGATCTCAGAATGTCACGCCCTCAAATATCTCTTCACCCAAACCCTCTAAAAACCTCACACATCCTACCATGTCCTCTTTACGTCATTTAATACTAGTGTCTATGCAATGAATAATCTAGCTTATCTGAGTCCAGAGAATGCTTTACAATAAAAACAGCTGCACTTTCTCATAAAGAACCAAGCTAATCAGTTCTATAAAAACAACGTTTTGAGAAATGTAGCATCATTATAAAAGCTAATGAGTTTCCTTGAATATCCAAGAAAAATTAACACCTAAATTCATTCTAATCTCCATTTACTCTGCTTAGAGATCACCTGTATGATACCAAAGCACAAGGGGACCTCTCAATATTTTCACAAATTAGAACAAGAGCTATAAAACTAAATTAGAACCCAACTAATTCTTGTTTTGATAGATCTCTCCTTGCAGTTCTTATTTATGAGTAAGCGACTCCTCTCCTAGGATGACCACTTCAGCTAAGAACACCTAATATGATATTCCATTTTTGTTAATATACATATCAAACCAAATTATAGGGGTGCTGAGCAAATGTTTGGTATCTTGGTGCATGCACTAATATTTTTTAAAGGTACAGTTTACAATATTTTTTTATTTATTTTGTCTTTTCATCATTTTAGTTCTCTCAAATTGAGTTGGAAGAAGAAGGTTACACGTGAGTGAGGGAACTTACTTAAATATAAATTTCTTGGTCAATAATGCATGAGGTATTTCCCCAGTAAAATTGTTATTCTGGATGTACCTGGAAAGTAGCATATATGAACAGAGATCCTAAAAAAATTAGAATAAACACATATAGTTCCTCCATATGCATGACCTTCTTATGGTATTACTAGGTATATAATGCTTGTACATACAACTCTTGTAGGTTCGGTAGTTCTCCAAAGTACGAAGGCAGCTGACCATTCAATCTATTGTTTTCTAGGTGCCTGCACATTTGAGAAAATATGGATCAGTAAAAACTGCAGCTATTGTAAATGCGTCCAATATGCAAAGAAAATAGAAACTCACAAAATTTTAAGACTCATCAGATTGCTCATATCTGGGATTGGCCCACTCAAAACGTTCCCATCCAGCCACCTACGCCAAGGTGAACATTTGTTAAGATTCAAGCATAACTTCTAGCTTTCAAAAAGGGAAATATAGTTGAGTTGACAACTGAGCTTACAACTCCCCTAGCTGATCTATTTGTTTTATCTCTGCAGGTATGACACCTTTCAAATTCTTATTCGACAAGGCACTTCAAAAAGTATAGAATTATTAGCCATAAAAATTGTACGTCTCATTAATTCTTTTAAAATTCAAATGCAGACTGTTTGCAGAAATTACATTTTCGTAATTCTTGATGGCATTGCAGAGCTGCAGTTCACCCAATCCCACGCTGCAGGGATACAAGGATCTCCATTGTCATACCTCCAATCACCAATTGAAGCCATGGAGCAGAATGCATTTAAAACAGCAACTATCAGACCAAAAAAAAAGTATAAAATCAGTTCCAAAGCAACTTCGCGCTTTATGCTGAACAGAATCATTTCAGAAATATATATATATATATATATATATATATATATATATATTGACTAATTACCATCTTGAACATCAGTCTTAGGAATGATTTGCACGTATTTGCTGATTTCAATCGCATTCAAGAGTGGACCACGAGTAGAATCATGGGTCTTTGAAAACAAAAAGGAAAGAACAAAGTCCAATGATACATTCATGTAACTTGGTTCATAAAGAGCGTAGCTCCCATGGGCATTCTCAGCAATATCGACTATCACATTCTCATAACCGGGCACATTTGGCTGCTTCATTATGAACTTACGAGTTTCATTCTTACCTAAATCTTCAATCTCAGCTAAATATGCATAAGCACGAGCATTTCCTGGGAAACCTTCAAGATCTAACCTGTAAGAGAGGCTTCCCCTTGTTCCAACAACTGCTGTCTGCATAACCTTGACAGGTGGAAACTCTCTAGAGTCTGCCATGACATTCTTACTAGTGCTAACATTTACTGTACCAGGAGCCATTCCCACAAGATAGTTCTGCCTTTTATCCAAATCTGATTCCCATATACGATCATAAGGATCATCAGGATATCTGTTACAAAAGCAAATCAACAAAACAACCATGCTCTTATGATACATGTGATCAAATCAGCAGTGATGAAGTTGATCATGGAGCACTATATTAGCTCAAGTATAAACCGACAAAAACAATAAACAAATATTGCAAATATATAGCATATGGGTTCAAAACTTGAATTCCTGAAAGGATTATATATAATTATCACAGCCCGAACTCTCATCCATTGATAGAGCTGGTAATTCGAGTGAGCTGGTTTCAACTAGAAGTTACTGATTTCAATACAAACAGAAAGTGTGTATATATATATATGAATAGATTTATATAGATAAGAGTATCAAAATGGTCCTAATTTTTTATAAAAGATCAAAATAGTCCCAACTATATAAGTTACTAATTTAGTCGCTAAATTCTTTACAGAGGACCAAAGCAATCCTGCCACTAAAACTAACAAAAAAACTGAGATTTCAATGAGAAGGGTAATTTCAGAAAAAACTAAGTTTAAATTATCCTAACCCAGTGTTTAAAATTGAGCAATTAGAGGCGCACCTCTGCGCAATTTCACCCCCAGACGCCTTATTGCTTAAGCAATTTGGAACCAGGAGAGGCGTATGCCTCATAGAGCCTGAGGCGCACCTCAGAGGCGCAATTGCGCAATAACAGGGGAGGCGTACGCCTCAAGCAAACGGGTCCCACTCACTTAAGTACCTAATCAAATACCCCATTCATTCCTCCCTAGCGTCCCTCGGCCAACCCAAACCGCACGAAGCCGCAAAGCCCCGCACGACCCCGCACTAGCATCCCTCGGCCGACCTTCCCGCCGCCTCTCCCGCCGGCGCCGCCTCACGCTAGTGAGCAGCACGTGTCCGACCGCCCTCTACGACACCTCTACTACCAGTTTTAGGTTTTTTTTTTAATTCAAGGTTTGATTTTTCAACTTATAGAAAATCTAGGGTTTAAATTTTTTTGAGATTTTTGGTTTGATTTTGCATTTGTGCATTAGGAAACATGGTTAGGGGCAAGGAAAATTCAAATACGTCATTGCGGAGGAACCCTTCTTGGAAGTACAGTGTACAGGTTAACATAGGCGGCGACGAGAAGACATACGTGTATTTGAAATGCAATTTTCGTGATAAAGTGGTGAAGGGAGGAGTTACCACCATGAAGGAACACTTATCCGGCTCACATAAAAACGTAGCACCTTGTGCGAATGTGCCGGATAAGGTGAAGGAGGAAATTACTGCTTACATGAAGAAGAGTACCACGGCCAAACATTTACAACAGGAGCAATCTGATGACAGGGTCGAACATGGTGCTTACTACGGGAGCGAGAGTGGAAAGGACTCTTCTTCCACTATACACAGCACTAGTAATGCAGCACAACAAGCAAACAAAGGTATCTCACAATTTCTTATGTGCTATTACATTTAAAATATATGCAATTAACATCACACTAATCATTCTTATTGAACAGAGAAGAGAAAAGTGGATAAGATTGAAGATGAAGATTTGGCATTCATAGATACAATTGGAGATGAATATGCCTCCATTGAAGACCCATTTAGTGATGGGACATGATTGGATTTTAGATGTTCTATCTTATTTGTGCTTTGAAAGTTCTGATATGCTTCAATTTGTAGTTTTGTACTTTGAATTATGCTATGAGATGCATATATTGTATCTATTTTATTATTTTCCACTAAGTTTACTTCTTATTTAGATGTTTTTATCGTATCATAAACTCTTACTGTTATTTACCTGTTGGAATACTTAAATTCACATTTACGCCTCACACCGCCTCGAGGCTTACGTCTCGCCTCACGGACGAAAAATGCCTCAAGGCTTATTTACGTAATTTTAAACCTTGCCTAAACCTAATCCAAGCGTTGTCATCTTATTCATGTGTTTTTAATTTTTGCTCTTTGTGGAGACCGTAAGAAACAAGCAGGTGAGTCTCAGGTGAGAAAACCCCTCTTCCCATCGCACACGCAGTCTAGGTTTTACGTAATTCCTAAATCCCACCTCTCTGTTCTTTGGTTTTCACACCCCGGCAACAACAAAAGCTCTTCAGATGCCAAACCAATGTGGAAGCGTAGTTTCCATTCTTCCCATGGAGTCACCAGCCCCTAGCTCAAGCAAGAAGTCTTCCTTGGGCTTCCAACCCCCACGGGTCCACTCTAAGGCTTGGTTTGGACAAGTTTCTTACTGCTTTATAAAGCAGCTTTTTAGTACAAGAATTTCTAATTCATAGAAATTTATTTTAGAAAGCAGTCAGAAAACTGTCCTAAATGAAGCCTAAGTCGATTTGAGTATTCATGCCAACAAATGCTTACAGGTAAATTTAGGGTTCCTGCATTTTGTTTGTATTACCTTACACCTATTATATAAATTATAAATTTACCAATTGGCTTTACTCTTTCTAAATAAATGAAATATTTACTAGGAGAAGGGCGGCGAGGTTTTTTTTTTATTTTATTTATGTGAAGTATTGAATATTTGTAAGGTTTTTAATGGGAACAAATCAAGACAATATAAAGAGACAATAAATCCAAAGACTTTGATATCAATGTTAGGGTAAATATTTGCTCAAATGAATTCAATTAAACTTCTATCAATTGAATATATATATATATATATATATATATATATATATATATATATATATATATATATATATATATATATATATTATTGTCTAAAAAAAAATCTTTACACATTTAAAAGTCAACTTCTTTCATTATAATAGGCATAGAATAAACAAAAACTGTCAAATAAATTTAAAAAAAAATTAACTTGCTGGCATTACGCACGCTCTCAATGTACTCCCGCTTATATATGAATGTACTTGTTGTACACAGGAAAATATAGTTAGTTGGAATTTATATTTATTAATAATTCATAAGAAAAATTAACTTTCTTGCTCGACACATTCGAAGGAGAAAACAAGTTCGTGCGTGTTGTGGGTTCGACCGATGAAGGCAAATGCATTGTGCTATCAAGGGCCACTATTGACGAAGATGAAGGAGAAAAGGAGTTGGTGCATTTCTATTCTATAAAAAGGAAGATGTGTTTGTATTTTTTTTTTAATTTGTTGAGTTGACTTCTACTTCGAGCATTTTGGTGAAGTCGGAGATGGAAAAAGAACAGGAAGTTATGTACTATGTTCTACTCAAAGGAGGAAAGGGAAGGGTCGCTAGGGGGTGAAGGCAAAGTTGTGCAACCTGTTCAGAGACAGAGAGGATGATACATAAAGTAAGTATTTTTTCTTGATTGAGAAGGAATTATGATTCGAAATTATTCAAATTAATTTATATAATTGCTCAACATAAAGAATAAGAAGATAGTTCATACTGTGTGATGTCCTATTGAGAAATTGAAAACTAATTGGACTAATTAATGCAATTTAGCTATATATCATTTCGACCGTTTCCATAGAATATGATAGGCGATGCAACCAAAACTATGACTTAATAATTTAGAGGTGTTTGATGTTATCTTTGCCGGCATTCGATGCCTTCACATTGCCCTTTATGACATTAGATATCTCCGACATTTATTTTGATGCCGTTAATACCTTAATGTTATTTAAATAGTGAAAGAATTGAGTATAGTCGAAGCAGCGCATTGAAGACAATAAAAGAATTCTTGAAAATCTAGGTAAGTGTTAAGTGCATTACTGAAAGTTTAATTAAAATTTTATTATAAATATAGTTCTATACTACCTGCGTAGATTTATTTAATTATATCCTTGGTGGTTAGATTGCATCCTAAGGAAGACAAATTAAGAGTTTATAGAACTTACAACAAACAAAAACATCAAGCCTTTATCCCACTACATGGGGTTGGCTACATGAATCCTTTTTCTCCATTGTGTCCTGTTAAAAGTCAAATTCTCGTTTAAATCTAATAGAGAAATATCATTTCTAATATTTTCTAACCAAGTCTTTTTAGGACTACCTCTACTTTCTTAACATAAGTCAAATCTAAAACCTCTACTTTCCTAACCGGGTCATCAGGAGGCCGCCGTTTTATGTGACCAAACTATCTAAGGCGACTCTCTCTAATCTTATCTTCCACTGAGCTACTCCAACCTTTTCACGAATACGCTCATTTCGTATCCTATCTCTAAGGGTAAAGCCACTCATCCACCTGAGCATCCTCATCTATGCAAACACTTAACTTAGAATTATGCTTCTCTTTTAATGGCCAACATTCGGCACCATAAAGCATTGCAGATCTCACCACCATCTTATAGAATTTTCCCCTTAAGTTTGAGGGGTACTTTTCTATCACACAATAAGCGTTTATAGAACTTAGAAGTGGAATTTTTTACCTTGAAAAGAAAGTAAAATGAGTAATTATATTTTATTTTATAGCACATATAGTTTTATTATTGATTCAATGCATTGACTGATATTGTATCTTGTATGTTTACTTGCAAATTTTGGTAAAATTATTTTATATAAAAATGAAAAAATCAAATGACTTGTATTACAATGTATTACATATTAAATGAGATAGCACCACATCTAAATTAATATTTATATGTGAATAGAAATGAAGAGAATAAATTATGATATTCAATAAAAAATATTGAATTAAAAAAATTATATGCATGCAAACACAAGAGTTCACTTCTTTATGGTAATGGTTGGGGATGCAATATATCTGTACATTATAAATAAAAAAATATTGAAAATGGATATGAAAATGATCGTACCTTATACAAAATTTAAATTGTGCTCCTAAAATAAATGAATAATTAAAAGTTGAGGTTGAACAATTGAAATATTAAGGAATATTTATATAAATCAATACTTAATAATACTAATATTTATATTATTATTAAATAAAAAGTTTAAATTAAATGAAAAATTCAAGTATATAGTATGAACCAATATGCATGTTTCATTATCACTGATATATTATAAATTGTAACTGGCCATTGAGTTTGATATTGAAAACTGAATCCATTAAATTGAATATTTCAGGAAATCCTCAATTAAATAAATGGTTGAGCAAGATGGTTATGTGTACAAAAGAAGAGTTTCATCAGAAAATAGATATGAACTGTTTATTTATATGTTTAAATAAAAATTGTTATTTGGTGACTCTTTCGTTAAAATTAGAATGTTTATTTTATTTAAGTACTAGTTAGGATTAAAAAAATTTATATAAACTGTCCGACCATTTTGTTCCTAACTCGTTAACTCGAGCCTCCGGGCTAGGTTATCACAATTAAAAGCTCCCCCACCTAAAAAACTAGTGGTCCTCATTAGTCGCCCTATACATGATTTAAATCATCTACCAAGCAAATAAGATCTTAAATATGACTTCCATTATACAATACTTTGTTGTAGAATGGTTCAAGAGATGGTTCCCATGACGTAATATTTTGTCCTGCTGGCTCTAGTTCTCATCTTCAAGATGGTCTATTACTCAATTATCATGTCATAAACTGGACTCTTATCAAAATATTGTACACTTTGGCCTAATGGACCTCATTAGTTTGTCCTCACTGTAAAAATTTCCAATAAAATCACTCATCCAAAAGTGCTCCAACATGAGCAAACTTATCAAGTTCCTAGAAAAACACCAAACAATAAACCAAAAGAAATTTCTAGCTTAATAATTCTACTTAAAAGTCTTTAAAAGATCTTTAAAAAATCAGTTGGTGGTGGTGAAAGGCATGAAATAAAACAGTAGAGGAAATGTAGAGGATCATCGATAGGATCCACACTTACCTTATCGGATCAGCACTAAGAGAACCAAAGTTTATTCTTGCTGCAACCTTCAGGAAGAAACTTTCTTCATAGCCTGGTGAAATACATCGAAAGATTCAATGGCCGGAGCTCAAGAGTAGATATAAAAGGGTACCCAGTGGAGTACAGCATAGGCACACTTGAAATGAAGTTGATTGTGCCCTAATTATCATCTCTTCCACATATACTCGAGAACCATCATTGACCGTTATAGTTGCCCATAGAGTGGTATCCAAGTAGAGCTGGAACATAGGATATGAACTTCCAGGGTAAGAATCCCCATAAAAAAATGTTGCACGAACAAGGTATCGCCTTCTTGCTGTAGTATTCAAGGTATAGCAGTACTTCTTGTTGTCCGCAGGGAAATACCTATAGAATTTATATTGAGGACTAATTTCATTTTCTGTCTTAACTTCAGCCACACTCCCAAGCCTAATGAATGTCGAATCTGACACCCAAACTAGGCCAGTTTTTGAGTCCGAATAATGCTCATGCTTGCACAATCTATACTAACAAATTCTGCAACAGAGCTGAATCATGAGTCCATGCCCCTTGAATTGCTTTTTTTTTCTTGTACTAGAAATCAATATAGCAATAACCACTGAAAAGAACAAACGAGAGTAAAGCTTGACAGAAATTTAGAATTTGGAAGTTCTTTTCTTTATACAAGGGCTTAAAAGATCTCATGCATCCTCAAAAACCAAAAAAAGGGGGACGATGTACATGAATTCATTCTATTTTTATGAAACAAATGTTAGATTTTTAATAGAAACTCATGGATTTATCTCATAACAACATCCAAAAACAAACGAGCAAATACATATGCACTCGATAATAAAGCATAGCAGAGATTCATTGAATCAATGAAGTCGAACCTAAACAAACTTACAGGAAAAAACTGTTACCTTTGATTTGAGCTAGTGAGGTGGGAATTAATACAATCAAGAAAGCCAGCATAGAATATAGAAAACCCATGACTTACAAGAATAAAGAGTTCAAGCAACAATGCAGTTCTTATACAAAACCCTCATTGCTTTCCTAAGAAGTGAGGACTCCACTGCTCACAAGTCCACTTCGAACTGGGAATCTTCTTTTCCTTCTTTCTACGAAGAAAATTCGAGCAGCCTTATAATGCGTATAGCTGTTTTGAACTTTCCAGGGGCGTTTTCTTGCCGGCCACAAGTTCTTAAATTAGTGTGAAACGGTGTGAACGGAAATGCCGCAGCGAAAAGGAGCCTCCTTTTATAATTCGAGCGAAAGAGAAAAAGGAGAACGAACGGGTTTGGTCCATCAAAAAGCGCTTTTGCAATTCGGATAAAATTTAGGATTTAAAATTTAGGGGCTGTTTGGTAACAAGTGGGATTAATTTTAGTTGTATTTAATAAATTCTATAAATTTGGATTTAATAAATTTTGAGGGTGTTAAATCTTAAAAATTGTTTGGTATGACAAATATTAAATTTTATTAAATTTTGAAAAATTATTTGATAACATATTTTAGGATTTATGACAGTTAAGGATTTAAATGTAAAGAAGATAATTATAAATTAAAAAAATAATGTGTTAAGAATTTAATAACATATTGAGTACAAGTTACTCATTAATTATTATTTACACTATTAATCATATATTTAATAATATACATTTTAGGTTATATTAATTAAGCTAATTATATTAATATTTAATTAATAATTATTAAATTAAATTAAATTAAATTATTAATTTATGCACTAATTATACTATCAATTATTTAATTAATTTACTTAATTATTAATATTTTAAATTATATTAATTAAGTTAATTAATAATAACTTACAGGCGTCTAGGGTTGCCTTTCATCTTCTCTTTTTGTCATTGTTGTTCGGCTTCATTGCTTCGTAGGAGTTGTAGAGATTGCAAACGTCGCTTCTTCGGCTCCTTCGTGGTTGTTCGACTTCGCTTCGACGACTTTCCCTTCTTATCGGATCAAAAGTAACGACATTTTGATCGGAAGCAACAACGGGGGCTCGCTGGCTGTGAAGGTAACTTTATACCTTTCGCGTGCTTCTTCAGCCAAATC
This sequence comes from Dendrobium chrysotoxum, assembly GCA_019925795.1. NCBI lineage: Eukaryota > Viridiplantae > Streptophyta > Magnoliopsida > Asparagales > Orchidaceae > Dendrobium > Dendrobium chrysotoxum. Next base: position 81,095,381 of record CM034314.1, on the reverse strand, counting down.
CGATAAATCCCCCGAACCGAGGGATTTAGTAAATCCAGGATTTAAGCCGTAAATCCTTAAATTCGGGATTTACCCATCGTCTGGATTTAACACATGCACAAAAACCGTTTGGCTGGATTTAGTGTAAATCCGACTTAAATCTCGTTGTAAATCCAATACCAACAAGTGGGATTTAACTTTAGTGGGATTTAATAAATCCTGTAAATCCGGATTTAGTAAATCCAAAATGTGTTAAATCCTGAAAACTGTTTGGTATGCCAAATGTTAAATCCTGTTAAACCCTGAGAAACTATTTGGTAACATATATGAGGATTTATGGTGGTTAGGGATTTAAATTTAAAGGAGATATTTATGAAATCAAGATTATTACATAAAACATAATAAAACCAATTTTAGTTCATATAAAATGACCAAAAATTCAATAAAAAAGCAAATTACAAACTAACATTGACCAAAATGACAGATGAAGTATAAATAAGCTAATTATATTAATATTTAATTATTAATTATATCATTAATTAGTCAATTGAGTTAAATTAGATAATTAATGTATGCACTGATTATACTATTAATTATTTAATTAATTACTTAATTATTAATTGTTTAAATTATATTAATTAAGTTAATCAATAATAACTTTGAGGCGTCTAGGGTTTGCCTTTCATCTTTTCTTTTCGTCATTGTTGTTCGGCTTCGTTGCTTCGCAGGAGGTGTAGAGATTGCGCGCGTCGCTACTTCGGCTCCTTCGTGGCTTTTCAACTTCACTCCTTCGAAGACTTTCCTTCCTGTTGGGTCGGAAGTTACAACATTTTGATCGGAAGCAACAACGGAGCTTGCTGGCTGTGAAGGTTCTCCCTTTCACGCGCTTCTTCGGCGACTATTGAGCTCCGGCGACACGGGCGCCGCGGGGTAAGTCTTCCACCACTCTTTAAATCCTGTTAAATCCATCGAACCGAGGGATTTAGTAAATCCGGATTTAAGTCGTAAATCCGTAAATATGGGATTTATTGAATCCCGGGATTTAACGGGCGCTGTAAAATCGTTTGTCTGGATTTAGCATAAATCCAACTTAAATTCGATACCAAACAGCCCCTTAGGGTATCCAACTGAAATTGATTTAATTTTCAGCCTAGTTATAAGTTAATAAAAAGCATAGTAAAAGTTCAATTATTTTGCATGCATTTTTATTGTGCACACTCATTTTTACTGTGCGCACTCATAGAATCCGGACACATCTCTAGTTCAGACTCTGCGCGTAATAATCTCTCGTGGACATGACCCGTAATTAGGGCAAACAATTTTGATTGAAAATTGGGAAGTCTTGAATTTTATTTAGAATTTAAGATTTAGGGTATCCAACTGAAATTGATTTAATTTTTAGTCTAGTTATAAGTTAATAAAAAATTTGTCTGAGATATTCTGATTAAAAAATGATTAGGAAGGAACTCAAAACATTTAGATGAGATTTGTGTAATATTTATTTTATTAATTTTAAAACATAACTAAAAACTTTAACGTGAAAATTTTTAAGAAAATAAAGTTAGACTTTTAAAAACATTTAGACACATTTTAGTGTAACGGTTGGAATTTCATTAGAAATTTCAAAGTTAAGTGTTCTAGCATAAGAGTAGCCCAATGATTGGTGACATCCCGAGAAGTTACACCAATGAGACAAAATAGTGGGCCCATTAGACAAAGGCAGACAATATTTTAATAGTTGTAAGTTTGAGCAATTACATTTAAAACCTAATTACCTATCTTTTATTTTCAATATAATCCGGACTAGTTTTTTTTTTTTTTTTTAATTTGGACCATATATCGATTTATGCGTGTCATCCTTGCGTAGTTGTCGTGCTAATCTTCTCTGTATCGTTCCAATTTTATTAGATGTCTCCGAAGAGACAATATAATACGGACTAATTATAATGAGCTTGGTCTCATTTTAAGTTGACTCAAATTTGAATTTTTTTTAGTCATCCAAACTAACTCGACTCAATTACACATATTTTATATTTACAATTTGGCCATGAGCAATTCTAATCAATGTGAAGTCATTTTCAGTTGACTCAAAATTAGACTCTTTTTTTAGTCAATTTGACTCGACTTGAAATGTAATTTGATTTGAAGTCAAATTAAGTTGGCTAGGGCGTGTTTATTATGAGTTTGAATGTTAAGAAGAAATTTAGGAGTTTTCACTAAATTTCGATAAAATTTCTGCCCAAACTAATATATTTTGGTAAAATTTCGTTTTGAGTTTTCAATAAGATTTCATTAAATTTCATCTACATTATAACTAGAATCAAATTTAAGAAATATTTTGTATTTTATACATGTGTTATACCTTTTTAATAATTTATAATAAATAATAATAATAGCATAAATTAAATATGAAAAATACAAAATTGTTGAAACATTAAATTTTATAGTAGATTGAAATTGAAATAAGTTTTAAAATTCAGTTTGGTAGATCAAATTTTAGTGTTTTAATTAATTAAAAAAGTTATTGTGTGAAGGAATATTTTTCAAAAATGGTGTGGGAATGTGTCATCCTAGCATTGAACAAAAATCTCGCATATTGATAAGTTATGAGTAACTCGTAGGAGATGAGAATTTTTATAAATAAAAACCAAAAAGGAAAAAAAACAATAATGCATACCTTTTAAAAGGATTCCATTATTTTAAGTATAAATATTATATTGGGTGTCTTATGAGTGAAGAAAATATTAATATAATGCATAATATATGAATTGTATGAGGTATCCCTTGTGGTGGTAGTAGGAGAAGCCTTTGAGCTATCAGAGTTATTATTAAGAGATAAATAAGGTTATGTCAATCAATCTCCTAATAGGAGGGAAGGTTAGTCACTAGAAGGCCTTGTTGGAGATCATAGACATTGATATTGTTTTGGTGGTATCAATGAGTGTCGATCTTGGCATTTTGACATAGTGTAGTCTGGATGGGTAGAATTGTGGTGCTCTAAGTATCTCATAATTCTCTTTGAGGCCTCTCTTCAATGTGGACAACGAAGATATATTTATATGTTTCTAAAGTAATTAATAATGATCATTTTAGCTAAAAATCAAGCACTAGATCAAACAATAAGCGTTCTCTTAATTTTTTATTTTTACTTTTACTTTTGGAAAAACCCTACAGAGGAGCTTACGTGTTACATAAGAAAAAAGTTATAAGTCCTTAGAGGATTAGAAGCTCTTTAAAAGTATAGCATTTAAAGTAAAACCTAATGAGCCTGAGATCCCGTTTATTACACAATAAAAGAAAAAACCCTAAAACCAATGGAAAAGAAAACAGACCAAGAAACAAAACTAAAAAAAGCGGAGCTGCCACGACGGACAATACCAATAGCTTCAACACCACTAGCTCCACCACCAGCAGCACCAACCTCCAGCCACTCGCAGCAACACAAGCAAACAAATATCTAACTCAAGTTAAGGTTTCGAAAAGAAGCACGAAACCAAAACAATATGAAATAAACAGGAACAAAGCAGGAAAGCAACGAGCACCAACACCCAAAACCCAAAATCCATGCACATCAACAGCCATACCCAACACAGACCAAAATCCCTCGAGGAGCAGACAAGAAATTAGAAGCCCATACAAAGGCTAAGAACAGAAATCCAAACTCTAGAATAGAGACCAACCGACCACCACAAAGAGCACAGACCAGCCGACCCCCAACCCTAACACCCAGCCAAGCCAAAAACCAACCAACCCCACCAAAAACCCAAGCACCAACTGGCCACCAATAGACCCCACGGGCACAACCCAAGAACCCCTAGCCATTAACCCATGAACCCTCAACAGGCACAAAAGGGCCGAACATAGCCCCACCACAGAGAAACCACACCAAGCCAACCAAAGACAAGCAAACTAAGAAGGAGCCAACAACAGACGAAAATAATACAATAACAAGAATTACTTCCTTTTAGATTTACGCCTACGACGTTTGCCACCCCCATGAAAAAAGCTTTTTCAACGATACGACTCACATTCAAATTAAACATTACATGATACTCATCATTGGGCCCATCCAAATCTTCCCCATCACCCCCGCAAGGCGAGGACAAAGACTCATCAAGCCAATTCGATTGATCCACACATGAATCCTTCAATTTCAACACCAATTGAGCTTTCAACGCCTCATTAGAGATAATAGAAATTGAAACATCAAACAATAGCACATTTCCTTTCGAAACCACAGTATTAAGCGACAGAGTAGGGTCATGAAAAGGCAAGGAAGGTTCATCAGAAGCCACAACCAAACCACTAGAGGAATTATTCAACTCCACCATGTTAACATCACACAACCCCATATTCACTATCTAATTTGTCATGAGACAAACCCAGAGCGATAATTTTCGGATCCATCTCACCAACAACCGATGAACCATCCTCACAAGCCTCTTGAGCGGAACAGACCACATTCACAATAGGATAAGCACACTAACTATCAAAGACATTAACAACAGGATCAGTTAACTCTAATCCACATATATTAACACTAATAAGATCCCAATTCACCGAGACAGGAGCAACAACATGAAGATTCACAGGAGCATCAAGAGCCAACTCGACGAGCTCAAATGAAAGCCCAACATCACCAACAGTCAAGGGATGAGGTAACAACCCAGTTCCCACAGAACTAACCTCCACGTTATCATGCAAAGCCAAATCACAAACATTACCTTGCAAATTTTCTTGTATGCCAATAGAGGGCTTAACACCCACATTAATTGAAAGATGGTTAACAGTGGGAGTACTATCAAGATGGGGGTGTTAAATGTGGCATTCCACTTTCGAATGACCCAATGATTTGCAGTGAGCACAATAACAAGAAAAATCCTCCATAATCATGAACTGAATGTAACCCAAATTTTCGGGACCAACCCACTCTCTATCAGGAAAGTGTTTAGTGACATCTAACTCAACCAGCACATGAACTAAGATGGACTTGAGCCAGATGAAATAACATTATTAGTTTTTAGTGGCTGGCCGAATAGGGAACCAATATCATGAAGGATGCGAGAAGAGAAAAGGTGAGGCCTAAGATTAGGAAACGAAATCCAAATAGGAATAATTGGGGACTCAACTTCAATATTAAAAGTTGGAGTCCATTTAAACAATTTCATAAAATAATTGTTCACAAAGTAAGAACGTTGAGCAAACACTCTACAATAATCCAGGTCATTAACAAGCTTAATCAACACATACTTCGGGTTGAGAATAGTAATCGAGAAGTCACCAATCCGTTTGAGATTGAAGAAAAATTTTCTCATTGCATTGAGAGAGGGTCTATGGCCCGGGAATTTGCCAACTAAAGCGAACTCAAAGGGGACAGCAAGCACTAACCTATGGTTAGAAGAAATTTTGAAGTCAGGGAAAGAAGCCGAAGAATGAGAAGCACCATATAAAGCTTCTCTAAATGAACGAGTAGAGCTATTCTCATTAAAAAATCAAGGATCCATCAAACGGTTAACCGACATATTACCAAAAAAAAGAGGAACACTAACCAAAAAAGAGGAAAACCAAGCCAATAAATAAGCGCTCTTATTTTTTTTTAAAATAAGCGCTCTTAATGTTATTAGAATTAGGTGATATTAGGTCTAAGAAATTAATCTCTTTAATACATTTATTTTGACTATAAACCCATAAAAATCAAATGTCATTTGTTCTCTCAAATCATCTTATGAGTTTTTAATTATAATTTCAAATAAGCTTACCTAGACTCATATTACGGAGTTATTGATATTATTAATTTTAATATAGATTTAATAATTTTTAGGTTCATATCATGATATAATTTGTATGGGAGACTGACCTATTTTTCCCTAGCCGCCTCTACACCACACCTCTCCCTCTCCTGAAGGCCCACGCCAACCCAGCAACAACGCTGAAGCCGGCAAAATCCACACCAGCGCCGTCACCAGCTACGATGACTCCTGTTCTTCTCAGCAAAGCATACCAATTGTTTGATGAAATGCCTGAGAGGAGTACTATCATCCGGGCCAATCAAGCGGTGTCGCTGTTACGCGAGATACTGAGGGAGGTAATCTAGTCGTAAGATGCTACCCTGGCAGATGCTCTCGGTTAAGATAGCTGGATATTGGGCAGTAGATCCATGCAGTTTTCAGCGAGAGGAGAATTGAGGTGGCGTTAATACTTGCCGTAGCACTTCTTGATAAGATGGGAAGGTGTCCGTTGCCCTTAAGCTGTTTGTGGAAATGTCTGAGAGGAATACCACAACATGGAACGTGATTCTCTACGGGTCCGCACACTATTGGCCATGGTACCTATGAGCTCGAGCTTTTCCATTTAACTCGATGGAGAAAGCTTAGGTCGTTGCCTATGCAGGAGAAATTTTGTGCCATGATATTCTTACTAAATTATAGTTAAGATGGCTTCATACCTATTATATTTATTTTGAAATTAATATAGTGCATAAGCTAATCAATCAATGCATGCGTGCCAATAATATCTAGACTAATTAAAATTTGATTAGGGTATTTGATCCAAAAATTTTCCTTGAAGAGATGGGTAAGGCATGGTGGGCTGCCTAAACAAAATATTATACTATTAATCAGACTTATATAGAGATAAAGATAAATTTAGATTTCGTGTAAAATGACTTTCTTACTATTTTATAAAACTGTTTTAAAGAGGTAGTTTTTTAAAAATGTTGTAGACAGTAATTTCTTTGTACATTTTTTTTAAAGCATCAAAAAAATAATGACCAAATAGAAATTATAATTACGATCTGAAAAGCAAAACAGTAAAAAATTGTCCCAAACTATGCTTTACTAATAAATTAGGGATAGTTGGACAAAAAAAAAATTACATTTGAGAGAGATGAATTTTTTCATATGGAGAAAATTTTTCTTTTTTTTTTATGCAAAACTCTTAACTTTCTTTTCTAATTCTTCTCTTTTTACAGTCATAAAATTTATTTCCCCGGAACTGGGTATTATATGACATGCTTTATGTTACACTTCTGATACAAAATTGAGTATATGATGTTATCAGGTGCATTGGAAAGAACAACATCAAACTGTTGATAATTTCATTGAGCCATGGCTGTGCAGATACTACATAGCTCTGAAAGTCATTTTCCTGAATTGCATTGCATTGCACATATGACTTACCTAATGTGTTGAGAGAAGAGGAATTAGAAATGGAGCTCATTCATTAGATTTCAAAGCTAGTTGAAACATTTTTACAACTGGATTCAGGTCGTGCTTCATGTCAAATTTGCCAAAAAAGCTCCTGAAGGCTAACAAGAAGAAAAAGGTTATTAAAAAGAGGACAGAGCCTATACAGTTAATGTCAGGGCCTTGAGAACTTGCCATCACTAGGAAAGGAGGCCGTATGATGGCATGTCTTCGATCCGCATCACATCATCAAGTAGAAGTTCTTTCTCCAGCTGAACTCTAGTTGATCTGAGAACTTCCTGTTAAGCATAACACATATTAAAAATGTTACGGGAAGGAAACATGGGAGGATGGAAGACCAAATTGGACTGTAGAAAAAGAAGAAAAAAACACAATATTTACGTTGAATTCCATATAGGAGGCATTCCTTTCTAGCCACTGCTTGTCCATGACCATGAAGGCTACACAATACAGCAAATCGAAGGCCCATTCATCCTCTGGAAAAAAAAAATGGTAAATGTGGCTTCCTTGTTACAAAGCATTAAGAATCTGACTTCGGATTTTCCTGATTCAGGTAGTTAGTTACCTGCTAACATTTGGATGAAAACTGTTCTAACAAATCTTCGTGGTTTTGCTGCAAGGAAGCATTTCATAGTAATTCTCAGCTGAAGTCTTAAGAACAGAATATTGCAGCCTGAATATTAGCAAAAGTGAATGACATATATGACTACAATGATACAAGCAAAATTTATACCATGTTCTCTGTAGGCATGGCTATGAAGGTGTAAGTTGAATATTTAACAGATCCTGGTTATAAAGATGATTTAGAACATTTTGGGATAGATAAATCTCTATTTCTTACAAAAACCTTCGTTTTTTATTCAAATAACTGCTACTAGATTGTTTCTTTGTATCCATTTTTCTTGAAGTAGGAGATGATTGATCACATGAAACACAATCTGAACGTATATATACAAAATTGGACTATTTGATTCCATCTGCTCCGATAGAAGCCCACGCATTGTGGCACAGAAAAATTTATAATATGAACGGAAAAGACTCGGCAACAATAAATAAAATGTATGCTAAAGTGCTAAATCTCTGATGCCAGTTGTCAGGTTTTCCTTTTATGTAATTAGATATTATGATGCCAATTGGAAAAATCCAAACATCCATTTATATTTTAAAGCGAATAACTACTTCAAATATATCTGTAAAAGAGCACAAATGTCAACAGAGATGAGCATAAGTTACATTCACTCCTGTGATCCGTTGAGCGCCCTGCATTCTGTACACCCACCTAAAAATATGAGTTATAGCTTCAGCAAAAATTCTGGTCATTAATAAGACATCTAATTGTGTCTGGAAGCCGTTTTCCAGTAAAAAGAAGGCTTAGTCCTGATATTTGGATACCGTAAATGAAGTTCAAGAGAGAATGTGGCCCCTGTTTTCGATTCTCAATGAGCTCTATAGCTATAAGACTTGTTGAGAAGCCTTCTATGCAATTATGTTTAGTTTCCATATGTCGGGAATCAATACAATAACTTCAGTTATCACTAACCAGTAGTAAATATGTTTCACGAAATTGTAAAAATACAATGAGCGTTTTGAGGGCAAAAGGAAATCAAAAGTCTTACAAGAATGCAAATCTAGCATTTGCATGATCATGAAAGTGATATTGACACCAGCTACCGCAAAAGGGTACTCCCAAGCTGCTCGCTTACCACCTTGCTTATTCAGCAGCCTCTGAAATGATCCCTGACAAAATATAGCAATCATCCTTCTGATAATAGTGCTCTTTACTAACAAATGTTGAGTTGGGTTATAAAATTACTAAAAAAACATGCAAACGTGCTCTAGATGCATACTCCAAAATTTTAGAATTGGCACAGTTAGTGCTATATTCTTTTGGGTTGGATTTGAAAATAGTTTATAAAATTAATTTTGAAAACAGATGGATGAATATAGTGCATACCTAAAGACAAATTTTCTAGTAGGTGGATAGGCTCTAAAAGTAATCATGATGAGGATGAAATAGGAGATATAAATGCCATGCGAGAAGCAATACTTAATTTTTGTCTAACAGTAGAGCACACATCTTTTAACAAGTAATATGAATACTTAATTAAAAAAGTAAAGCCATCAAATCACAAATAGATTTGTTAAAATGAAAGAAAAAATTTTCTTGGGCAGTTCTTCCAGTACTTACTCCCTTACCTTGCTTTGGCTTGCTTTGGGCAGTGATCGCTGGACTTATTTCTCTGGAGTTTGCTTGGTTGTAGCTGTAGAATTTATTCTTTGGGAATTGTTTTGGGTGATGATTACTGAACATATTATACTCCCACATAGCTTGCGGGATTCCTGAAGGTTCCATTTCTATATACAACCACTTGCGGGGTTTTCCTTAAGTTTTGTATGATTTTAGTGGCATTTGTTTGGACTTATTCAAATTCCTAGTGATTCTTTCTATCACTCAATCTTTGTGTGCTGAGTTATGCAGTTTTAAATCCTTATTGATTTTCTCAAATTATTTGATTATTGGTTGGATGTTAGTTTTAGAATTGTAAGTTTACATTTAAAGAAGCAAGTTATTGAACTAATTAATCGCTTCTGATATATGGATCCTCAATGTCCTTTGTATGAAATTATATTCATATCATATTAGTTGCATTAGAAAATTCTAATTCTAAATTGTTCTGCATTTACTAGGTATTATAGTTTATTGTTGCATCATCATGTCGATCAAATGTAGAAACTATTGACGAACTGTTGGAAGAGTAAGGCGTCATTACCCCTTGTGTTCCTGCAAGTGGCTTTGAACTGTGCTAGGTGTTGCCTGGGATTACTGTTGTCGCCGAAGTTGTAGAATTTTGGAACAAGTACCCCTTCGGATACGGCACCTGGTCATATTCTGTTGGATACGGGCGACCCTTGCCTATCAGCTTCTCCGCTTGATCGATGGCTAATAGCCTTGATCTTCTCACTGATTATACCATCTAACTGTGCAGCCGTCACAGATTTGGAGGTACTGGCTATGTTTTGCGGGGTACTAGCAATGTTTTGCGGAGTGGGCTGACGAACAACATTACTAACCTCATTGCCACCTTCAGGGGTAACTCGTACTCCTGAGACTTGAGGCATTTGTAGATTCAGAGGATTAGCATGAGGAGTAGGTACAGGACCCGCGACAACAGTTCTCTGCATCATCTACATCATTGCTGTCATCTAGGTCATCATCTTGGTCATTTTTTCATTTAACTGAGAGATCTTCTTATCCTTTGCCCCCATTTGCCACCTCATCTATCTTCGCATATCTGCGAGAGTGACAATGTCGATGGCGAGTGGGTTTTCTTCAAGATCCTCTTCTCCTTCTACTGAGGAGTGGTTACCTTTGCCGGCAACGGATCTAGCCTCATAGTGGCGTCGGCGTGCCTGTCTGGGTGTCAACTACCAATCACCATCATCTTCACCATCATCATAATCGGTGTCGACATGCCTCACAATGTAGACCACCTCAACATCCATGGTGTCTTCTTCTTTCTCGTCTTGTACCCGAATTTTCGAGCAGTGTCGCTATTGGATATTTGACTCATGGTTTGGGATGACGATTTCTTCGATCTCCGGGTTGCGATCGAAGTTGACCTCCTCCCTGAGTGGAGTTTGTGGGTGACGGGATCCCCTAGAGGATTCTCCAAGGCGTCGATCGTCAAGGCGACTGTCATCATGGGTCTTCCTTATAACTCACTTCTGACGGTTCTTGATGATATGGGCAGATATCCAGGAAGCTGCACTGGATGTCGCACCCATATTTGATCTTTCTCTAGATATTTTCTCTCTACGAGGCCTCAACCTTCAGTAGGGGTGTCAATTTCGGGTCACGGGTCGGGTTCGACCCGAACCCGGAATTGACCCGACACTATTTGGGTTCGGGTCAACCCGACCCGTTTTTGCAAACGGGTCAATTTTTGGGACCCGAACCCAACCCGGCTGATTGGCGTTAGTGTCCGAAAGGATGAGGCGAAAATGGCAGATGGCGAGCTGGCGGCAATGGCAGAGGCTGGCTGCGACGTCAGTCCGGCAGAGGCTATCTTCCACGACTCACAACAAAGTACAAACGGGCCAACGGTCGTAGCGGGCGCGTGAGGTCAGTGCCGGAACACCGGCCGGATGGCCGCAGCGGGCGTGGGAGGGCAGCGACGACGACAAGCTTGCATCGAGATGGCTTGACGCAACAACGGGGTAGGCGATGCGACTTGATGGCTCCATGCAATGCGATGCGATGCGGGCAGGCGGGGTAGGCAACTCGGGCAGGGGCGGTCAGAGCGGGCAAACAAGTTTTTCAAGGTTAATTTCGGGTTTCCGGGTCATCCCGAACCCGACCCGGTTTTACAAATGGGTCAAATTTCTGGACCCAAACTTGACCCGGTTTTAGTTCGGGTCAACCCAAACCCGAAATTTTTGGGTCGAGTTTTCGTGTCGTGTCCAATATTGACACTCCTAAGTCCTACCCTTCAGATCTGCTTATCCTTTCACCGGGACCTTTCAGCGGTGGATCCCTAAACATGCGGTTCAAGTGTCACACCCACCATATGGAGCATGTCTTCTATATTCCTTCTTTGCTAACACAACATATGGCAGCTCCCTTGGCGGAGTTCCCCTGTCCTCGATCACTAATGGCTGCTAGAACTTCATTTTTTTTCTTTAGCACCTTCTCCTTTATTGTCTTTAGGACCCGGTATACTCAGGCAGACAGGGTCTTGGACTCATTCTTCTTCTGAGGAGTTGGGGTCTGGCGTTGCTGGTCCCAAAATAATCTTTTCAGCTCACCGGTAGAGTTGTTCCTCTTTACCTAGGCCAACAAATCTGTTCTAGGTAGGAATGGTGGCTTCTGGTTGTTGAGATGGCAGGATGGAGGGATGGACAAGCACCAGTTATTGAGCTCGCAACTCAACATTCTTCTTTCTCCTCCGCCTTCTCGTCAGCTTTCCTCCATATGAGGAAGCTTCAGTATCATGCCTTCTGGGTGCAACAGGTCTCCTTGGTAAGGCGGTGGTGTTAGCAGTCACCACAAAGATTTTGCCACTAGTTACAATTCTCTTTGTAACTGGGGCCTCTAGCTGAGACAACCTCTCAAAGACAGATACCCTCCTATGAGAGAGATCTTCAGCAGCAGCAGCTCGCGACGCTAGCAGATGCGTGCGGTGTGCAATGGTTTCAGTAGAAAAAGGCCTTATGGCGAACCCTTCAGAATCCATGCAGTACACAGGGACGACAACAACCCTTGCAGTAGCTGCGGGGAATTGTAATCCACTGAACTAAAAGTAGCTTCAGTATTCCCAGTGTTGATGACAACATTTGCTAGCGGATGCTAGCACCACATCCCAGTTGGATGGTGAAAGAAGTGTTCTACAGATCTATCTGCACAAGTGAAAGACAAATGTTTGTAAACAGAATTTGATACATCACCCCACACTTTCAAAATGCATAGACCACACAGAACATAATAATATAAGCAAGCAATTTAAATAAATTTTTAATCCATACTTAATGAATTTTTTGAATGTTCGTTTTAGGATATTTAAAATTTAAATTTGTTAAATGATCATTTTGAAAAAAATTGAAATTTTTAGCCAATGTTGATTTCCTACTACTATAGCACTTAAATGTCATAGCCAAATATGAAAAGAGAAACTATTCCAAACGGAGCTGTCAAAAATCTATGGGCTTCTAAAATTCACGCCTCGGCCTCTCCGCGGACCCTTTCTTCATTTTTGGGTCATCGAGGAGAGTTTTAACGCTTGAGTTTCGAGGCAAATTTTTAGAAGGCAGATTAGGTTTTGGATTAGACATTACCCAGAGATTTCGCCCTCATTTTGCGAGTACTTTATAATCTGAGTTCAGGTTTCCTATAGTCGTAAGCCCTATAGTTAATTACCTCTCCCGATAATGAGAGAGAACTTTCGATTAAGGCTAGTCATCAAAAAGATACAGAGCATCTGGCGTATAGTAGCTGCATGATTTGGTATTTGAAAATTTAATATTTAAAATTAAAAATTTTACCACCTTACACTTAAAGCGGATGGTGGAGAAATGATGATAGACCCAATCAAGATCCCATAGTTCCGTCGTCCCAAGCCATTGCGGTCCCTGGTCTACTTAGTCATAGGAGGTATTCGACTCAACCTGATAGAAAGATCCATGTAGGCAGCCATGAGTTGCTTCGTCTAAGGGTATCTTGCAGATCTATGGTGAAAATTTGTCTAATGGGACAAGTTTGAATCCACCTTAGCTAACAGCCCTATCGATTATATCATGTTGACTCATATCTCATGGATTTGAAGCCATTGCGGAACATGCGAGCTCTGACCATGATCGTCATTTAGTGGTGCCATTTGACGCCAAAACCACTCGGTTCAGAGGATCTCGGTCATAACCGTTTTCCTATAGTATCATTTGGCGGCGAAATCATCGGTTAGAGGACACGTGTCACGTTCATACTTGCATGAGACAGATTGAAAATGAATCCTAATAATATTCTCGACCAGACATTTGCTCTATGTGAGCTGAAGTGCTTTTCAGATTTGTCCACCTCGACAAACTATTATGGATGGTGGATGAATTTTGCTTCAAGCGTTTTGATGATTTATTTCAATTTTAAATATTTAGATTTTTTATATTTTTGGAACTTTGAATTTTTATGAGCATTTAGGAGGCATTTTTATATTTTGCGGTCCTCTCCGATTGAGATTTTCTATCAATACGACCATCATCGAAGTTTTTAGGCATTTCTATTTTATTAGTTGAACCTTGTCGACTTTGTTTACTTGACGACAAAGGATCGAGTTTATTGTCAGCTTTATGGTTTTATTAGTGAATTTTTTTTATTATAAACTTTGAAGTTCTAATATGAATGTGTAAAATAAATATTTCAATCGATGCCGTAATCGTACATTTGTTTGATGGTTCAAGCCGTATCAAATCCTATCTACCCATATAGAAGGATCGGACTCGTTGTCAGCTTTATACCTTTGTTAGTAATTTTTCTTGTAATAGACCTTGAAGGCCTAATATCTATGATGCACCGACACTTCTCCTTAAAGAGGCGTGCAGTGTCCGACATATATCCGACACGGCACTCATCCGACACTCCTCTGGCACGTATCGGACATGCCAAAAATTATCCGATTAAAAAAATATTAAATACAAATTGGACATGTGTATCTTAAATATTTTATTAAATTTTTTTAAAATATAATTTCTTGTATTTAAAATTTTTACTTATTTAAAATATAAAAACTAAATTTCTTATTTCCTATCCACAATTCTAAATCAATCGCCCGCACTTAATACCTCATTCATCGAATATTCTCATTTTTATTTCTCTTTGGCGGGTTACAATAACAACGCACAATGTCATCTCAACATCGACGTCTGACGTCGTTACAACATCAACATTTCAAAATGATCTCCATATCAAAGTCTGATGCGGTCTTTACATTGATGTTCGATGCTCACCCACAACTTGACATCTCATCTTTGTCCAACGCCTTCTCAACATCGACGACCAACGTCCTCTCAATATCGACGATAAACACTCACTTAACATTGACACACAATATTTATTACATAACATTAATGTCCGACTCTTGACAACATTGTCATCTCCTCTCTCGATGAATGATAAATGACATCGATGCCCGACTCTCGACGTCCTAATATTAATCATTTTAAGCATAAATTCTAGTTAAATGACTTATTATTTCTAAATTATTTTTAAAATTATACTTATTCAATTTTTATACACTATTTTTAAAATATAAAAACTATAATACCGTGTCCAGCCGGTGTTCATGTCCTATATTTTCAATAATTGACGTGTCTCGTGCCCATGTTGTGTTATATCCGTATCGCCGTGCTTGTGTCTGTGCATCATAGCCTAATATGAATATATAAAAAAATATTCCGGTCGACGCCGCGATCGTATATTTGTTTGATGGTTCGAACCGTGTCGACTCCTATCCATTAATATAGAAGGATCGGGTTCAAATTTGGATTCATGTTTGATCAGTGCAGCATCTTCAGATGTCAGGTGCATGCCTACAACACTCTCGCCAAACCCCATGCGGGTGTATGCTTTTACATGTACTTTGCATGATATGTTTGTATAGTGGTTGTATGTATGCAAATATTTATTATTAACATTCATATTCGCACACACACCCATGCCTTCGTCTGTATATTAATATACTTGTATGTGCATTTATGTATCTGCATATATGCATGTATGTTGGCGTATGCATTTGCATTTTATATGATATGCATGTATAATGTATTCATGCATCATCAGTTTTATTTGCATGTCGATTCAGTGCTTTTATACAGTGCATGAAGCATTTGTATAATGGCATAGCATGCTATCGCTATGCGGTGCATTTTGCATGTTGAATGACATGTATGCATGAAGTGCTTTGTATTTTGCAACATGCATATGCATGATGTGGATGCAACATTGCACATTTCGATGCCTAGGGTGTTTTTGCACTATTCAAATATGATCAATTGCAAATTTCCATTTAACACCTGCAAATGCCTTTTGTCTGTTTTTATGAGTGTTGCAGATTCGGTGGCATGCGTTGTACTTCATTTATTGCACATTGGCAAGGTTGTTTAGTTCATATTATCTACTGCAAGTTGCTATTTTCCTCAGCATTCGGCTTGCGAGAATATACTTCTGCCTGCAAATGAGCTGCATAACATATCAGGAGCTTTCCACCTGTTGTTTGCAAGCAAGTTGATTTATCTGACGTGATAGCCTGGTCTTGCAAATTTGCCACCTTAGTTTACCAATGGCCTGCAGTGTTTACTATGAATTCATTACTTCTGCTTACAAGTGAATTGCAGCGTTAGGCTATGGGTCATTTGCTGCTTTATGCAAGTTCACTATCATGCACAAACAAGTTTTGCTGAGCATTACTTATGGTCCAACGCTATGCATTCAGTAATTGCTGGTTGTTGCATGCAAGTGGATTGTGTTTAGCACGGCTCTTCAATCATTGCTTATAGACGGCTCGTAGTGTTGCGCTGCAGGTCGTTCTTTGTTTCTTGCAACTAAATTCTTTTGTACTGCAAGCTTTACTGCATCTATCTGTAAATCGTCAATGGACATCCAGAAATTGTCAACTTTGCTTGTGGACAGACTACTGTATGTATGAAGAATCTCTCATGGTTATCTGCGAACAAGTGGCACTGAATGTAAATCTTTTGGTGCTACCCGTAGGTAGGTTATTGTACGCATGATGGATCATCCACTATTATTTGCGAATGTTACTATAGCTCGTTTTCTGCTTCCTACATGACGAGCTTCTTGTAGTAGCTCGTAGGAGCTTGTATCTGCTACACATTCTCCTCCCTCGCTTGCAAGGTAGTGTATTTGGTTGTAGGTTGATGTTGATCGTCGATGAGCTGCATTCATCGTTGGTTTCCTTATGCATGTTGATGGGTGAGTTGTTATATTCATCTGTATATCTTTCGTTGTCGCCCATAAGCACTCACAGGCTTCTTGTAGTTGCTTGTAGGCGAGTTGTTATGTGTGTCATAAATTCACACACATGCCTGTAGGCAAGTTATCCTACTCGTTATAAATCTCCCACATACACTAACAGGGAGGTTGTCACAATCATCGTGTACTACTTATGCCTTACTCACAAGCATATCACTACATTCATTACAATCTTCTTGCATATGCTTATAATGTTATTTTTGTATGCCCACTTGTATTTTTGATTAGCATGATGATTTTTAACATTATTGGGATATCTCCATGTTATTGATTATGAGCGCGTTCTATATTTTCCATTTGATTTTTATTTGCAAGCCAATTATTCTTGAAATCTTCATCCACCACGAGTCCTTGCTCTAATGTTTAACTTGGTTAGTTTGTAAATCACAGGTTTAGTTTTAGATATTAGATTCTGTTCCCTGTAATGCTAGAATCAATTCTCTGTGATTCGTTCAAGTTCAAGCCCCATGCATTTAGTTCGAATTTAGGTTCTCTATTTGTTAGAAACTTTAGTAGCCTCCTGGCATCTCCCCAGATTAGAGAAAATTTGAGAGCTGGGCTTTCCCTACATGCTACGAGAGCGTGTAGGATAGGTGTCGAGTGATACCGTGGCCATAATCTTCAACCCTACCACGCTACGAGAGCGCATAGGGGTCTTCGAGGTATCTGTTTGAAAGATACGCAGTTTTTCCCCCGCCAGCGCTGAGGCACGCACGGGTACTTAATATTGTCCTCGTCATGCTACAAGAGAGAGCTTAGAGCCTTCCCGCCTCGCTGCAAGTGTCGCAGCAGGTTCTCTCCCACCACGTTACGAGAGCGTGTAGGGTAGTCCCCCGACGCGCCGTGAACGCCGAAAATGGGATTTTAAGTTTTAAGGTCTGAGGGGTCATTATACCTTTGCGAGCGAAGTGACGGTGTCGATGTTGACAACGAGGGCACGAAGATTAAGGTGGTGACAATGGTGAAAATGCACAAAAATTCTCTTTTTTTCTTTTTATTTTCTTTTTTTTGTATTTTAATATATATATATATATATATATATATATATATATATATATATAGAGAGAGAGAGAGAGATGGCTATGTGGGGTTTTCAAATGGGCTGCTTGAGTGGGCTATTTTGGGTTGATAGTGGGCTAAGGAGGTTTGAAGAGGTGTATGTGTTGTGGTGAGTTTAGAAGAGGAAGTGGGCTGATCTTATGTAGATCAGTAGAGGAAGGGCTTGGTTATGAGAGGAGATCAGGAATGTCGGATGGTGTGTGCGCTAATTGAAGTGGAGTTCAACTAGGGCTGGTGCGGAAGCAAGCAAACGACTCGATTGTGTCGTGGATTTGGTGAGATTGAAGGGTCTGCGAGATCTAGGTTGGCAAGGAGGAAAATCGAAGTGTCGCTGATGGGTGAGGGAATCGAGTGGAGTGAGGTCGGTTGCAGCAGAAGGTTTGGTGGCTTTAAAGAGGGATCGGATCGAGAGGTGTCAGGGCCAATCGGTTTTGGTTCGACGTCAGATTCGATGATGGATGAGCTGTAGGGCTCATGGATTCCGGTGAGGTAGAGGCAGATGTGGATCAAAAGAGTGTGAATCGGGTAGGGGTTTGGGTATGAGTGTGGTGTGAACGGACGGTTGGTTCGACGAGATTTGCGTGAGCTTCGGCGGGTAGAGGCTTGATTGGTGTAGGCTCGAAAGAGAGGGATCGGAATAGAGGAAGTTCGGCTTGCTGTATTTTGCGGCTGTGGAGTTGATCGGCAAAGGAGAAGGGGCGACTGTGGTCGGTTGGATGGAATGGAGGGATCGGTTAGGTGTTGGGTTGGCTTCGGCTGTGGAAGAGCTCGGACGGTAGGAAGTTTTTGCTCGGGAGGATTGGAGGCAGCGAGACTTCTGTGCGTGGAATCGAAAAACCAAAGAGCTTCGTCCGTCGTCGTTTTAATAATGGCCTAAGGAATGCGATCGAGGCATGTGGATTATGAGATTTGAGCAGATATCGCGGTAGAAAAGACACAAATGGCGCCAAACAGGTACAGTAATTCAGCGGGATGTGCAAAGGGATTTTGGCAGGTGCGTAATATTTTTTATTTGCATTTTTTTGGATTTTATGTAGAGATCAACATGACATCAATGCAAGAAAAGGCACAAATAAGTTCCATAAACAGATGCATCGATAGAGATATTCGATAGAGGTATTAATAGAGAGTATTGATCATTAGTACTAATAGAAAATGTCAATATAGTAAGGATGAAAGTCACTATGTAATTGTTGTTTGAGAACAAAAGATATTGCAAAAATGTATAGATTTGCGATAGATAGAGGCCAAGTGCCTCAATAGTCCACGACGATGATGCATGATTGGTAAGTGTTGAAAAGAGTGGTAAAATCATGAGAGATGAGTATGAATCCTAATGATCAAGATTCTAATATCATATTAGGACGGGCGAAAGATTGTAACAGACTGCATCTTTTTTGAATTAGCTTCTTATTATAAGCATATATATGCCTATCTATAAGAGAAGAGAACAAACAATATAGGAGAATCGTCAATAATGAGGAAATATAACAATAATAAATAGTGCATATTCTTATTATAAGTAATTAGCACATCTTATAATTTAGACAGGAATATAGTCCATATTTTTTTGTGATGATTATGGAGACAGAATATTTAATGTGAGATGCCTTTGTACATGATTTTTGCAAATTACAGTTATAATTGATGACAAATCCACTATATATATCTAGGTTGAGCATTACAAAAGTCGATATTAAGATGAATATGTGCTAAAACTAGATTTATAAGCTAAGAAATAAATTTATTAAAAGAATGAAAAAAATGATATCCATTGAAGATAAGATAATTAAAAGAAAGTTAGGTAACTTGGACATGTATAATGAATGAATCGTAGAAAAATTATATCATTAAGTAGGTAGATAAAATTAGTTTCAAAAGGTTTGGAAGGAGAGGGGACAAACCTAACATAATATGGATATAAGTTCTTCAAAATGGCCTATAAAACATAGTTTTAAAATCTCATGTAGCACTCAATAGTAATAAATGAAAAAAGAAAATTTATAAAGCCAGCCACAAATAATTTGGATAAGTTTGATGATGATCTAGCAATATAAAGTCAAGCATAAGTTGAACCGTGCATCTAAGTTGTGTGATCCTACATAGTACTCACCATCTTAGTGATTGGATGAAGACTCAATCGTCATAAGATCTATATCAGCTAAGTAATTACAAAAGACAAATCCCTCCTACGTAATACTATCAAGCCAAATAACCACAAGAAGTTTGGTAGGCTTGATTCTTGATGTGCCTAATGTTTCAGCTAATGGGGATTATTGCCTTATTTGGGGCTGCTGCCCCTGTGCCATAGTGAGCACTACTGCATCGTGTATGAGGCCATTTGATGGCCTCGTGCCTGCAAATTAAAAAAATAAAGAATGCTGCTTCCCAACCTGGTACTATTGGGGCGGAATAGGGTCACGGTTGTGGCCACCAATAACAGGATTAATAAAAGTCACTAGAGCTAGGAAGTTCGGAAGAAGAATAAAGATAAATACTATTATCTTACAGAAAATGTTTTAGCGAAGAAGAGCAGGTTCTCCAATGATATAAATCCACCTCCCCTGTTCATCATGTGACATTGCTTATATCAGGAAAAGGGAGATTAACAACACCACAAAAGATTTAAAATTAAAAACAAACAAGTACTATACTTTTATCTAACCTGAAATCAGTTGATGGGTCTTTACCCTGCCAACCCATTTGCTTCCACTGCTCAGAGATCAATCCATGAAGCTCTTGATCTGGATACGTCGAAGCCCAAAGAGCTCTTAGTGCTTCCTGTAAGAAAGGTACTTTTATGTCTCATATGTACATGCAAAATTTTATGAAACTAAACTTAAAATTATACTGCAATTAAGAAGCTTAAAATTTTATTTCATCATGTTCACATCATAAATAGATAGTTTAAAGTGGTGCCTAATAATTGTTGATTTCGAAGTTGCAGTACAGGAAAAATCTGCTCAAACTTTTTGACTGCCCAGGCATCATAGTCCAGCAACTGATCCAGAATAATCTTCTGTAACGTAATTCAATTGTCTAGCAATAAGCCACTTCAGAAATGAACTGTCAGGCTAACAAGGCTGACCGACTCTAGTGCAAGTGGTTAGAGAACTCATGCTTTTCCTTCTTGGTCGCAAGTTTGAGGATGCTCGTTTGTGTGTGTGATTTGTGCGTAGGCGCCTAAACTTCCCAATAATGAGGATTAGCAAAATAATCTAGAAAGTAGCTAATGGTAAATGAGATTGATAAATGAAGATGGATTTAAGATAATATGAAGTTATATACAAGAAAATTGATTAAAAAGTTATAATAAATATTCAAACTGTATGATGTTTGGCAATTCCTATTAAGTGCAAGGAGACAACATATAAATCTGATTGTGCATGAAAATATGAGATTACTTACCAAAATTGCATTTGTCATATATTGAACACTATTTGGTACAACCTATACTTCCGGGTAAGTTAAAAGAAAAAAAAAAGCTTCTTATCAATCAGAAAATTATTATTTTAGTATCAATTAAGGTAGCATTTTTCCCAAAAAAAAAAAAGTAACTTGCTTATAATCAAGAGTCACCTGATGACCATGCCTGGAGGGATCAAAGTACACGTTCATTCGGTGCTTCAATCTATTCAGCCTTTCCTCCTGCAAAGCCCATAAGTCTTATTTTGATATGATCTCATGGATGGCATCATAGAGATATAAACAAAAGAGAATTAATTAATATAATATATGATAAATACTATGAAATGCATATGAGCATTGTTGTGAGGAAAGCCATTTTCTCCGTATTTACATTAATAGAATATGAGGCTTAAAAAGTGTTGGAATTCATGAGGAGGATGAAGAAGCTTTATTGCCTTCTTGAAAGGGAAAGTAGTGTGAGAGAGAGAGAGAGAGAGCTCACATATGGAGGAAAACTAAACTCAACTTTATTCAAATTTTCCCCAAATTATACATCATCCGTGTTGCCATCCCACGCCCCACGCTGCCTTTTGCTCGCAGGCATTCTCCCGCCTATGCGCCCTGAGCACCCGCTAGCATCACGCACGCCCTGCGCGCGTCCTACGCTTCCGCTCTGCGCTCCGCTCCGCTTGCAGCATCTGCCGCACTTGCACCTTCTGAATCTTATGTCGAGGACATGCGACCTCCCGTCCGTCTCCACACGCAGACGAACCTGGACCTACCAGCTTCGAGCGTGGCTTGTCCCACGCTACTAGGACAGGCGACCCTCCTCCGTTCCGCTATCAGGGCAACTGAGCACCCTAGCAAGGCATCTCCTTCTTCCTTTCTCAGACAAGAACCTCCTTCACCTTGAGATCGCCTCCACCAGGCTCTGATACCACTTGTTGGAATTCTTGAGGAGGAAGAAGCTTTCTTGCCTTATTGAAAGAGAGATAGATAGATAGAGAGAGAGAGAGAGAAAGAGAGAGAGAGAGAGAGAGGAAAACTAAACTCAGCTTTTTTCAATTTTCCCTCAAATTATACATCAACCTATAGTATATATATATATAGGTATTTATATAGATGTGATGTCTTGTGGAACGACTTAACCTAAAACTGGACCAATCCTAACAAAAAGGAATATAGGGGTAAGGCAAAAGGAAGAAATAATAAGGAAAATAATTTAAATAAGAGGAATATAAAAGCATATTCTTATACTCAAATATTCTCCAAAAATAGTAATTCCTAATATAATCTTCCATACGATAACATTCCCAATTAAGCTAGAGCATAAATGTCGATGAGGTCTAGCATGTTACAAAATTTTGAAAATTGGAAAGGACTTAAAGCCTTACGCTAAACGCATATGCAAGCCATCTTGAACTGGGGACATGAGCGGTAACGATCTTTTTGGAAAGCACGGTACATAAGAAAAATATAGTCAAATGCCTGTCAATTATCAAACCTGACAGTCTAATCATGGTGATGAGGCAAATCTCGGTAATGGATTTTATCATTAGAGTTATCAAGGAAGCGGGATGCCCTTAACATAAGAGAAATTAGTTCCATTGAACTTGATGATGGTATTGATTGTAGAGGGCTTGAAGTTATTCAAAAGAGTGAAATGCCCAGAAAAGCGTAGGAGAGAAAGAGAGCGAGGGGGAGAGAGAGAGAGAGAGAGAGAGAGAGGCAATGAAGCAATAGATAATTCAAATCTAGAAGGAGAGGAAATGCTAGAAGTCTTCACATCAAAGCGATAAAAGAAAATCAGTAAGGGTTGCAACAACAGATCTAGAGATGAAGACAACAGTACTTATGTGAAAATGTATGCAAAAAAAAATGAAATGAAAGTGGTTTCGCGGTAGGCATGGAGATAAAGTATAGTAGTCATTGGCAAGGACAAGCCCAAGCGATAGCAAACAAGAGAGTAATAAGGACAAATAGTGAGTGAGGGGAAATAACGTCGTTGGCTCTTGTGTGCAGGGTTGCAGGTGTCTGTAGGGTTGCAGGTGGCCGCGTGGGTTGTAAGAGTGAGTGCAACAGAGTGGTACATGTGCTACAGAAGAGCAGATATGGACACGATGACATGTATGTTGGTGAACACGACGAGCGATCAAGCAAGCATAGGCGGCATAGGAAGAAAACAAAAGAAAACAAATAATGAGAAGAACAATCTAAATAAGAAGGATACAAAGACATATCCTGCTAATCACATAATCTCCAAAAAATAATAATCCTTAATATGATCTTTGCTGTGATAACATGCATCAACATTTAGAGGCATCACTGGAAAATGAAACATACAAATAGTGAAGTCAACATCAAAGGAAACGGTATATGATATTTCCATGCGATAGTCGGCATAGAATTTAAGACAAACCATGTTCTGTAATAGAAAAACAATCTTTAGAAGACTTGATGCACGGGCTATAACTTCATAAAAAATTTGTTTGAAGAATGCAATTCCATTGAAATCGATAATATTATTCAAGCGTAAGTATTGATCAAATGTAATAGCGAAGAAACTAACATTAGAACAGTAAAAGTTGAAATATACTAATAAATATCAGTACTCAGCCAATATAAAATAATAGCCCTTACCTGTGATGGAGTTAGATTGACGCAGACGCGCTCATAAACTACTTTTCGTTTGATGCACACGCAAGAAAATCCTCTTCCAATCCATCTTGGAGAACCGCAAGTTACATCGTCTACTGAAACAAAGAAATTAGATCAGGCACTGGCACAAGATCACAAATCTCCACTCCGCTACAAATACAAAACTAATCCGACACAATATTGATTTGCGAGGAGAAACTTTGCATAATTAAAATAAATATAAATATAAGATGAATATAACCTTAATTATACAATAAAAAGATATTAAAAATAGAGACTTTTGATTGTGCCCAATTCGACTCGACTACCCTGTTTGGGAAAGCCGAAGAATAGGCAGGAAAGTAGCTTTTTGGTCGTATGCGAGCGTGAATAAAGCTTCCCATTCGATAAAAGGGAAAGAAACGGGGCGTTTCGTATTTGACTGCATTCTGGACTAACTTTTATAATTTTGTTTAAGGAGCTAACATAAATAATGTATTATTCCATATACACATATATCTAGAGTTCTGCTCGAAAGGAAAACTAACTGGTGCACGAAATTTTTTTTTTTGGGACAGTTAGGGTATTCGAGTCCCGGTAAGATGGGAGGAACACGTTCCGTTGACCACTCGGCCGCAGACCCGATCTCTTTTTTTTTTTTTGACAGTTAGGGGATTCGAGCCCGAGTGAGATGGGAGGAACACGTTCCGTCGATCACTCGGTTGTAGACCTGATCTCTACAGGTGCATGAAATTAACTCGATTGTTTAATGAGCTAAGTTGAAGAACATTCGAACCGGTTCAAATTCAGCTTATTTATGTCCTTTACCAATGCACCACAAATTTGTTATTCGTGCAAAAGCAAAACCCGTCACACATAAATTAAAACTCCAATACTAAATTAATCTCCATAAATTACCACAAATTAGTATTGTCGATCACATTAAGTAAGCCCAAGGAAAGGGATAAATTTAACTTAAAATTATAATATAATACTAGTAATGCCGTTTAGCAAGGAACTTTAACCAATGCCTCACTTTACTTCTGCCATTTGGCTAATGGAGAATAATCCTAATAATAAGGATAATTAAAAAAAAGAACCACACACGAAGAATCCTGCCACCGGCCAATCGATACAGTTACCGTCCAGGAGTGCACTCATGGCAATGGCAAAATTGTATATTCTCAATTTAAATAAATATAAAAAATATGCAGAGGGGGTAAACTCTAGAGATGCTACTTTGGACGAATTCCAAGTTGAAATCTTCCGAAAGCATTAAAAATCCAATAAAACCGTCCTTTTTTTTGTCCTGCGCGAATTAAGGGCAATAGAGTACTTTCAGTCCTTTGGATCAAAAGCTTCATTCAACATAGCATTTTTGCCCTTTTTGAGTTTTTACTTCGAGCGAATTTTTTAGTAAATTCGTCCAAAGTATCTGTATACGCAAAGTGGTTATCGCCCAGCAAAACCACGGATACGATAAAAGGGGCAAAAAGTAATATTAAAATTCCTACAACCTTGCCGGCCACTCAAGGACAAAAGAGAGAAGAAGAACATTTTGTAAAAATCACAAAAGCATTACGTTCTTCCCTCTCTTAATCCTATCAAAACCTAGTATCAAGAAAATCGAGCAAAAACCTACAATCTAACCAATGCCGTGCCCTAAATCGCTCAAGGCTTAAAAACAATTGATAGACGTTAAACAAAAGGATATCAGATCGCCGTAGAAAGCAGAATAAACACAGATTTCGTGAGAAAAAGAGAGGCATCGTCCGATTAGCATAAGAAAAGGAGGAGGAAACCTGAAGAGGATGATCCGTTTGAGTATCGGGAGATGAATGCGGGAGGAAGACACCGAATAGCCACGCAGCTTCCCTGGTTCCTCTCCGCTCTCATTTTTCTACTCTCTGATTTGTGGTGGTTCACCGGCGGTATATCGCTAGGAGCTGCTTTGAATATATAATAACTTGCAGAGGAGTACGGAGAAAGAAAGGTAAAGGGTAAGAGGAAGCGAAAACGAGGGGAAACAGAGCAGTCGTCGTTTTGTTTGCGGCGGTCTCTGATGGACCCACAAAGTACATTTAGACTGGGCCGATGGAATCACTGATTAGTGACGACTAAACGATTAAAAAAGATTTACATAAAATGGAGAAATGGATGATAAATTTTTTTAACTAAATTTTATTTTAAGAAATAATAAAAAATTCATCTCAAATGAAATTTTTATTTGAAAATTTTAAAAATGATATTTTTTTATTAGATTTAAATAAGAATTTGATTCTTAATAGAACATAATAGAAAAAAAAAGATTCATGTAGCCGACCTCATATAGTGGAATAAAAACTTAATGTTGTTATTATTGTTTATTGTTGGAGAAATTGATAATATTTTCTTTTTTAAAGGATGTGTTTTTTAAATTTTTTTGATCATTAAATAATAATAATAATAAAGGTAGCCTAAGGCTAAGTCTTTAATATTTGTTTTCTGAACTAAGCCATTAATTTTAATCATAAATTTTACAATTTATTACTCATTATTTTAAATAATACTTTTAATTTAAATAGGTCAATTTATGATATGAAAAGGTGCTTGTTATAAACTAAAATAAGTTTAAGGAGTGATACGTCACCAAAAATTGCTTTGATCGAGCATGAATCTCGAGACATATTTAAGTTGGAAATTTTCAAAATTAAATTCGGGATCATATGAATTCCCTTTTTAGCAAATTTATAGTCAAACTGAACGTCTCAAAGAGAAGAACCTAACAACACCAAAATCGGTCCAACCTGAGCTCAAATATTAGGGGGCCCGAACCACATTTGGAAGGTTCAAAGCATTATTTGGATGGCAAAATGATATCCAAATATGGCATGCTTATAGTCAAATCGAGTGGCTCGGTGAGACAAATCCAACGAGCCTAAGACCGTTGAATTATGACATCGTTAATTCACTTAAACCGTAGAAAAATGCTCTATGATCGGGGGAATCAATACGAGTCATCCGATGGAGCACTCTGAACCTGCTCTGGATCTTCCTTATATTTACGGGGTGTGCCATTCACGAAAATCTATAAATAGACCACCACTCTCTATATGAAGGAGACTCTTGGGCTAGAAATTGGAGAGAGCTCTGAGGCTTCAAGAGCTCCAGCACCACCGTTGGCAAACCTACGTCGACTACCGTTGGACCACCGCTCGGTCGTCTTTTACCGTCGAACTTTCGCCCGGCCACCGTCGGACTTCAGCTCGACCATCGTTGGACCACCACTAGGCCGCCACCAGCCATCGAACTTCCACACGGCTGCCGACCGTCGCTAGACTTCCACCCGGCCACCGGTCGCCGTTGGACTTCAGCATGACCATTGTCGGACCACCCTCGGTCGCCGACCACCACCGGACTTCCACCCGGCCGCCGACCTCCGCTGGACTTCAGCCCAACCTTTGTTGGACCACACGGCCAGCCACTGGACTTCAGCCCAACTGTCGTCTGACCACCGCCTGGCCGCCGACCACAACCGAACTTTGACCCGACCGTTGTTGGACCACCACCAAGCCATCGGTGGCCATTAGACCATCGCCCTGCCGCCGATAGCCACTGAACTTCTACCCGACCGCCCAACCGCAAACCGGTGTTGGACAACCACTCAGTTGTCGACCTTCGTCGGACTTCCGCCCGACCATCGTCGAACTTTGCCCGGTCGTCGACTACCACATGACTTCCACCTGACCGCCGACCACCATTGGACCTCCTATCACAACCAACCATTGTTGGTCCTCTACCAGGCTACCAAGTACGGTCCCTCCGACCTTCGTCGCCAGATAATGGTCTTTCTGATCTCCGTCACCCGCCGACTACGGTGCTTTCGACCTTCTTTGCTTGTCGACTAAGGTCCTTCTGACCTCCGTAGCTAGACAATGGTCTTTCTGATCTCTATCGCCCACCGACTAAGGTCCTTCTGACCTTCGTCGCATGCTGACTACAGTCCTTCCGAACTCCGTCGCCAGACAATGGTCTTTCCGACCTCCATCGCCCGCCGACTAATGTCCTGCCGGCCTTCGTCGCTCACCGACTAAGGTCCTTCTGACCTCCGTAGCTAGATAAAGATCTTTCTGATCTCTATCGCCCGCCGACTAAGGTCTTTCTGACCTCCTCTCGTCGTCGAACTTCTGCCTGGTACCGTACTTCCACCGATCGTCAGGCTTCTGCTTGTCGCCGGACTATCGTTAGACTTTTGCCCGAAGCAGGACTTCCGCCCCTCGCCGGACTTTTGCCCATCACCGGACTTCCGTCGGACTTCTATTTGACATTGGACTTCCGTCCATCGTTGAACTTCTACCTGACGTAGGACTTCTGACCATCAACGAACTTGTGACCTCCGTTGCCAGCCAACTACAATCCTTCCAACCTCCTTTGCCGACTACAGTTCTTCCGACCTCCGTCGCCAGACAACAATCTTTCTGACCTCCGTCGCCCGCCAACAACAATCCTTTTGACCTCTGTTCACCACCGACTATACTTCTTCTGACCTCCTTTGTCGATTATGGGCTTTCCAACCTCTGTCGTCAGACGATGATCTTTCCGACCTCTGTCGCCCGCCAACAATGGTCCTTCTAACCTCCTTTATCTGCCGCCGACTACAGTCCTTCTGACCTCCATCACTTGACTACGATCCTTTTGATCACTGACATCCTATTACATCTTTCTGACCTCCGTCACCCGCCGACTATAGTTCTGCCGACCAAGCAAACATATCAATAGTGATTATTTCAAGTCCCCTCATGTAATTCAATTTATATGATGTATATTTATTACATTAAGCCAAGGCCTTCCCCCAAGGAAAAGCCTCATTTGTAATCGAAGACAAATACTAGTGGATTCATTCAAACTGGGTTAGGCCCCGTAGTTTTTCCCCTTTTTGGAGTTTTCCATATAAAAATCTTGGTATCTCTTATGAATACTACACCCTTTTTTTATCTGTTTGTGTGTTGGATTTCATACAACGCTAATACGTTAAACTTTATACTTCTCTACTACTGCAAACATTCCAGGACGCAAACTTATGAAATAATATAAAAAATAAGTAAATATGGAGAACCAAATCACGTTATTGTAAGTGTACATTCTAAATACACAAAAAATTCAATTCACTGCATTTGAAATACCTTTGATATTCGATTGGTTGTAGAATAAATTCAGGGATTAGTTTTTGGATTATATTTAAATAAATCATTTTTTTAAATTTTTTTAATATAATATTTTTAGTGCTTCATGGGGCGATTAATGGAGGCAACAAGCAATGATAGCAGGTGGCCAATAGCCGTCAGGTGTTATCAGTCGGCATCATTTGATAGTCATCCGTGCGCGGTGTGGTGAAGACTGATATGGAAGGTAATGTAATGATTGAGAAATCTCTTGAATGATTTTATAATATATCTCAACAAATGGACTGGCTTTCTTTAGGATAGATTTCTTACTTTTTTTTTAAATAATTTTTTAGTGCAAAATTTTTTAAAATAATAAAAAAATAGTGATCAATATCTGTTCCAAGTGAAGCCTAAATGAGAAATTTTAAATATATTAATAAATTACTTTGAATTTATTTTTCATTCATTCAAAAATGCTAAAATTTCAAAATCTCTATATTCTTTTCACAATGTACTCAAAATACTCCAAATTAGACAGCTCCTTAGGTATATTATCTTATGATTTCAAAATTAAAATGAAGGCCTGCGACATGACAAGGTATATGTCATATGTGATAACTACATAAATCTTCATAAAAGAAAAAAAAACCTGTTGTAAAGACCAATTAATGCTTAGGCAGAAAGAAAGAACTAAAGCGACATTTCATTTTCTATAATGATTAGTGATACATCATCAAAAAATTATCTTTACCAGGCACACGAATCTTGAAGCAAAATCAAATTGGAAGCTTTAAAAATTAAAATTGAGACCATCCGAACTCTGATTTCTGCAAACTTACAATCGAATTGAGCGTCTCGGAAACACAAACCCAACAACACCAAAATCGACCCAATCCGAGCCCAAATGAGTCCAAATTAAAGACTCGAAACACTTTTAGAAAGATCAAATCACCATTTGGGTTACCAAAGATCTCCAATCGTAACATGCTTATAGTCGAATCGAGCGGCTCGATGAGACAAATCCAACGAGCCCTAGATCATCAAATTTTGATATTATTAAGACAGTCAAAGGTCTATGAAACGGTGCATGATCGCAGGAATTAAGATCGACCGTTCATCCTAACCACTCCCAATTTACCCTTGATCTTCAACTTATTCACAAGTCATGCCGGGTGGGGACCAAGAGAGAAGAAGGAAGAAAGCTTCAGTCGCCTAGCTCCTCTTCAAGCCGAAGTTCTGTCGAACCACCACCAGACCATTAAAGGACGTCGAAGTGCCACCCGAAGCCGAGGTGCCCCCTGATGCTGAAGTGCCACTGTCGAACCACCACATGACACCGGAGTGCTGCCAGACCATCACCTGACGTTGGAGTGACGTTGGACTTTTATGAAACTTTCAGTTGACATTTGTAATCTGGTCGTCTTCAAGGACGAGTCAGACCATTATACTTTACTCAAATTCTAGTGGAATCATTTTCAACTGGGCTAGGCCAGTGGTTTTTCCCATTTTCCTGGTTTTCCACGTAAAAAATATTGTATTTTCTGTGTGTGAGCTAGATATTCATGCAATATTAAGACGTAGAATTATAACTCTATCGCCACGTATATTCTAGCCCGCAACAATTAGTAAACCTTTTAATCAATTTCCCTGCTAAATTATAGTAGTTTGGATGCTTGCATTCCATTCGGCTTTTAAGTCGTCTGCTAATTACTTTCCAGACTCCTAATGTCTGCTTTAATAATAATAATAATAATAATAATAATAATAATAATAATATTGTTATTATGATATAGTAATTTTAAAGTTCCAAACCTCTCATTATATTCGACGTTAATTAGAAATAGAAATAGAACATAAAATAAAATAATTATAACATAAAAATACACGAATTATATTTTAAAGTACACTCAACTGATTACTGCTATATTCTATTGTGGTCACTGTTCTCAATTATGAGTTTTTTTTTTTATAATTTTAGTGTTGAGAATTACAATTTTAATTTTTCTGATTATTTGTGGGGCCGTTTGGTTAGAAGTAAAATAAGTGTAAAATATGAGATTTTTAAAATTATTGATGTTTGATTGGATGAAAAAATATACAAATTAAATTAAATATAATGTAAGCCATTTTTTTTTCAATTTTGAGGCAATAAAAACTCCTCCAATTTTGAGTGATAATTGTTTACACCGCAATAAGCTCGTTTGATCGCCACCACTTGCCGTTTGCCGCCACCTGCTGTCGTGCAAGCTGCCACCCTGCTACCGGCCACCACCATCGTCTCCACCCGCCCTCACCACCAGCCGCCAACCACTGCCGGCCATCACCGCCGGCCACCACTCGCCACCGCCACTATTTTTGGACTTTACAGCACATTCATTTTATTTCAAATCAAACGAAAAAAATTTATCCACCTACATTTACTTTACATTATTCCAAATAATTCCAAATATTCCATTTACACTGCATTCCTTATTTAGCGGGCCACATAGCCCCAAAAATAAAACACCTTTTTTTTTAAATAAACAAGTATTAGAATCGCTAAAAAATAAAATTCAACAAAATTTTTAATGAAATAATGCATAAAAATTAAATTCCTTTTAAAAAAATTTTATCTTTTTTTCGACTTTAATTATGATAACCTTATCTCACCTGATCAACTTAAAATCTGATTGTGTGTGATATATTTAATGCATAATTTATATTCTTTCCATGATAAACACTAAGCTTCATACTTTAACATTAATTATATATATAAAAGTTCTCATATTATTCTTGCAATTTTTCAGTTGATAATATTTCGAGTGTAAAATAAACTTAAGGGTTTTAAAAATTCGGATGCCCGAACATCTGCATTTTAAATGAAAAATATTTTTAGAGTAAATTTCAAAATTCACATTTAATTCATTTCATGTGTATTTGGAATTCATGTGCATTGAGCGAATCCCAAATACACAGTTTGGATAAAAGTGATGATGGTTATGCACCGCTCCACCCCCTATACGTCGAGATTTCATCAGCTGCCTATCCTGCTGGTCTTTGGTTGATATCACTGTCCCCATTGCTAGTCTGCCCACATTTCGGCTTCATTTGGGATAGCTTTTTTATTGCTTCTTAAAGCAGTTGTCTAATACAAAATTTTAATTTTGGTATTAAAAAGCTGCTTTAAGAAGCAATAAAAAAGTCATCCCAAATGAAGCTTTAAGCTTTGTTTGGGATGGCTTTCTTAATGCTTCTTAAAGCGGCTTTTTAGTACAAAAATTTTAATTTTTATACAAAAAAAGCTGCTTTAAGAAGCAGTAAAAAAGCCGTCCCAAACGAAGCCTTAGACTTCGTTTGGGACGGCTTTCTTATTGTTTCTTAAAGCAGCTTCCTAGTAAAAAATTAAAATTTTTGTAGTAAAAAGCTGCTTTAAGAAGCAATAAAAAAACCGTCCCAAACGAAGCCTTAGTCACAGCCTTCGATGTCAATCATCTTTGATCAAATTTTATTTTAAATACAATGCTATTTACTTCACATTACCTTATTTCAAGTAAGAAAACAATCTCTTATATTTACAGTGCATTCAATCAAATAATATGAAAATATTATCGATTCAATCAGAATGATATTTAGCTATTAAAAAACTACATATGACCACTAAAAATATGATTATGATCATATCCTTACCCGAGCTGTTAATTCATTCACAAACACCAATGCAGGCTTGCAGCCAGGTGAGCTCCCTCCACCGACAAAGAAGGCTTCTGCTTTTGTTTTAAGCTCCGACAGATCGAATCCAAAGCATCCATCCACTCAGACGTCGCATACATACAAATACAAAGCTAAAAATTGTTCAGAAGCTCCTGAAGCGTGATTGAATTCTCATCAGGAGGAATCTAATGTATCGTTATTATTATTATTTTATTTATATGATATTCATTTTAAAAATATATGATAAAAAAAGATAGATTGTTTAATATATAAGAAATATATGCATAATAAAAACATAAAAAATTAGAGGAGATATACATAATAGAAAATCACTTGATATAAGAAAGTGTGCTTTTGTTTTTAAATATTTTTAAAAATTTTGTATTTAAGCTCATAGATGATAATATATTTTTATTGTATTTTACATTAGTATTTTTTAAACGAGTTGACTTGCGTAGTAACAAGTTTAGTCGGGGCTGACTCAAACTTGACTTGTTAGCTCATTAAATTTGCTTATGAGCTGTTTATTAAGCCCAACCCGAGCAGGTTCCCTAGTCGTCTTGAATCACTTACACCCTTAATTTGAAACATTTTTTTATTATTTTACGTTTCATAATAACATCACACTATCATTTGGCTCTTATTTTTAGCTTTTTTTTTTAAGAAAATATTATGGTAAAAATTTATTTATTACAATTACATCTAATATAGTATGATGATTAAAAACAAAATTATAATATTCACAATTGTCTTGAAAATTATTAATATTATTATTATTATTTATAATATAGTTAACACTCAAATCTGGCCTATCATGATTTTTAGAGTTTTTTTAATATATATATATATATATATATATATATATATATATATATATATATATATATATATATATATATATATATATAATTATGGGCAGCGCACAAATACACACATAATATATATGCGAGACTCAAACCCAGGACCTCTTCGTTGGGAGGCAAACTCTCAAATAACAAACCAAGGAGAGTTGCGTACGTATTTTACGATCACTAAAAAAAACTGTGGCTGCCCCAACCTCTGTCAACCGACCTTTTAGAACGTGTTGGCCAAATGGATTTCTGTCCAATCTGTTTGATATTTTTATGCTTTAGTCGTTGTTTGAGATATTTTTTGTATTGCTTTCTAAATCAATTGTTTTATTACAAAAGTTTTTTGAACTAAAAATTAAAAAAAATGTCTTAAATGAAGCTTTAGACTTTATTTGGAATAGCTTTCTAAAATAAATTTTTATTACAAAAATTTCTAATTCAAAAATTTTTTGTGCAAAAAAAGGTGTTTTAGAAAACATCAAAAAGTTGTCCCAAATAAAATCTTAGAAAGCTGCTTAATATGACAAGGCATTGCCTTGAAATCCTCATTTTGAAACATCAGGACGCTGCTTTCTTATCTGATTCGGGCCTCATCTCATTATCAAATGCACTTTATAAGTTGATTGTTAAAATTTTAACAAATAGGATTAAGATAGAGGTTCTCTTCATTACATGTCCTGCGAGCATTTATCGAAAACAGTAATATTGCACTAACTTCGCATTTGATTTTTAGCTCTTTAGAATATATATTTTTTAATTTATCTTAACAAAATATTTGATAATATTAATAGAGAGACTCTTCTTTGTAGACTCTCGCAAAGGGGTTTCTCTCCAACTTTTGTTAAGTGTATTAATGAATTCCTTTATTAATCATTGTCAATTAAAATTTTAACTCTTTTAACAACCTTAATTAAGCAAGTAAGTCCACTTTTTTTATGCGGTTAGGGATCCTAAGCCTCACTTCAACGCCGTAGGTATCAAGCATGATTTTTTCTTGTTAAAATACCATATATATGCCCTCTCCATATATCTACTAAATTATTCCTATTTCACATGTCTTTTATATAAAGATTGTTGAATATTTACTCATAGTAGATGGACAAAATAATCTAAAACTTATGGGGTAATCTTATTTTCAATAAAAAGCAAAATCAAAGATGTAACTTAAGCTAGTGTTGAAAATATATTCAGAGCTTATTGCGCTTGGTGCCCATCTTAGTTCGTGACTACCAACGTATTGTATACGAACATTTTTTTTTGTAATTCTTTTTTTGGATGGGGAAATAAATTAAAACAACAATGTTAATGTTGACCTCTCCTTAAAAAAAAAAAAGAAGAAAAAACAAGTAAAAAAAAATAAGACAAAATACATGCTATCAATCGGACCCATGCCGTATCTCTGCCAAATCCGCCTGCTACAGGACCCCCATACTCTCTGCAACAGCGCCGAATAAGTGTCGTATCACGCGTGCTTCACCTCCCGCTCTTGTTGCGACCATAAAATGAGAAGGAAGGCCCCCCCTTCGAGACTGACCACACGACTCCAACTCATGAGCTCCACAGAAGTTCCGCTCTTCTCTTCCTCCCCGTCGCAAACCTTCTCCCACAACTGACCTCCACTGTCATCTCTTCCAAGCTCATTCGGCGACATTCCCTTCCTGTGGGTTCGGAAGCTATGACATTTTGATCAGAACTAATGACGGGAGTTCGCTTGCTGGAAGGTAAATTTCTCCCTTCCCACGCGCTTCTTCGACTGGATCCCATAAACTAAAGAGGTAAACAGAGGGTTTACTTCACGGTGAGATTTAATGATAGATTAATAAGATTTATCTTAAATCCGGCTCAAATCTTGTGTAAATCCTGTTGAAATTTTGTACATGCTTGAGTTAATTATAATTAATTTAATTTTAATTAATTATTATTATAAATTAATTATAATCAATTAAATTTAATTATGATTCATTATTTTTAATTATAATTAGTTATTAATTAATTATAAATTAATCATAATTAATCGAATTTAATTACTATTACTTATTTTTAATTATAATTAATTATTAATTAATCATAAATTAATTATAAATAAATATAATTAATTATAATTGGTATTTTAATAGTAATTAATTATTATTAATTATAACTAATTATTATTAATTAAAATTAATTGAAACAATAAAACAGAAAGAAAGAAAATCCCTCTCTCTTGCCTCGACCTACGTGCCAACACCATCAACATCTCGCTGGTCGCCAAGGTATAACCCCTATAAACCCTAAAACTCCGAGAGCCCGACTTCGATGCTTACAATGCGACGAAACAACCACATATACACGCTTTTCTTAGCGTGGTGGGAGGGAGTTCGTCGCGGTGCTCTCGACGAATCGGATAATCATCTAAAATCTCATTTTCGGCTTTTATGGAGCACCGAATAATTGCATATACACGCTTTCGTAAGTGTGGTGGGATGGGAACCCGGTGCGACACCTACGGCTAGGTGATGACACATATAAGTATCTGCTTGCGGGAAAACAACTACTTTTCTTTTGTAATAGATACATTTGAAGACCCATACACGCTTTTCTAAGCGTGGTTGGGGGAACGAAGAAAATACGGCCAAGGTGTCCGAGGACACCTACCATATATGCTTTTCTTAGTGTGGTGGGAAGACCCAGTTTCCCATAGTTTCATCTAAAACGGGGAGACGTCAGGAGACTGCCAAAATTTTATCTAAAAAGGACAAGGACTTGGACATTTGAACTCAAGCAAGAACAAATTTTGGACAACAGGGGACCGTACTTGAACTTTATTGAACGAAATGATTTAAGCAAACTCAAATGATGATCAAAATTTGGACTTAATTTGATTTGAACATGGACTTGAACATAAATTGAATTCAAGTCAAATGGGACCAAATGTTATTGAACGAGGACCAATTTTGAACTCAAATCAAAATGATAACAAATTGAAATCACAAATTGAATCATAAAGAGCATAGTTTGAACAATTTCATGTAATTAAATATACAAATTGAACCATATGAAGGATGGCATGACATTAAAGATGAAATTATGACTTCTAAAAATAATAAGATCTAAGTTAAATACAAGAGAAATATATGGAATTTGTGGACAATAAGAAACTTGCAAACACTACTTATTTACAAGTAGTGGTGAATTGTGGACAACACAACCATGTTTTAATGTGAATGATTCAATAATTAGCTCCATGCAGTATGGGCATGCTAACTTTCCCGCAGTGCTCCAACCAAATAACATACTATTTGCAGGAAAGTCACCGATGGTCCATAATAAGGGAGCTTTAAGAAGAAAACTCTATTTATTTGAGATATCATATGTTAGCACACCTTCTTCCTACAACAACTTGAGGTCATTAATCAAAGGTTGTAATAAGACATCTATTTTTGCTTTTGGGTTATGTGGAATGTTACAAAGTTTTTCCATAATAGACCAACAAGAGTATGGTGAAGCTGTCTGACTATAAGGAGTGAAGTCATCAGCACATATCTTAGTCTTATGTTACATGATTCTACAACGAATGAAGGATGTGTACAATTGAAGTACTTCCATACTTCTGCATCTGATGGATGAGCAAAAACACCTACTTCAGATAACTTTTCTTTATGCCATCTCATGTGACCAACGGAGCTCATTGATGCATACAACTACTGAAACCTTTAAATGATGGGCAAATAAATCAACCGAGAATATGTCACATCCTTTTGTTTTCAATATTTCATAAACTTTGGTCTGTATCTAGGTGCACTACAATTATGACAACATTTTCTGTCAAGTCGTCCTTATAATACATTACATAAAATACAGCCGAAAATTTCACCGATAATACCCCATTTTCCTGTAATGAGAAAACAATTAAAAATATATATTTTTTCTTGAGGATAATTGAGCAGTTGTTGATTTGTTATTAAATGAAAAAAATTAAAAATTCTAATACAGGAAATTTAATTCATTGCTTATACGATAATAATGACTGATTTTATCAAACCAAATGTATTTATGAAATTTGTATCTTTATACAAATCAGAAGATATTTTTAAAAATAATTACGAACAGTGATTTACTTACATATCACAGATTTATCTATTTTAAATAAAAAATATCTATATCATTTTCACAAAACACGGGGATATATATTATTATAACGACACATATAATAATAGAAATAAAAAAATTACAGAAAATGTTTTAGTGCAATTAAACAGAAACAAAGCAATATTCTGAAATTTTGTGAAAAGTACTATAATGAAAGGGTGTGATGATTATGCCGGGGTTAAATTTTTAATCATTTTTTCTTTATAATTTTCTTGTTTTAATTTATATTAATTATTTAAATAATCACCAATTTTAATGTGCCTACAACTACGATAATAAGTGAGTCAAACTGGCTAGTGAAGTAGCTCGAGCTTAGCTCAATAAATAGCTCGTGAGTCGAGCTTGATGAGCTAATGAGTCAAATTTGAACCAACCCTGAATCGACTCATTAACTATTGAGTTGTTTCATTTAAAAAATATTAATAAAAAATATATTAGCATTCTAATTTTTTAGTGCAAAATTATTAAAAATATTTCAAAATTATATCTAACAATCTAATGGTAAGGCCCTCTCGCCTATTTCCTCACCCTATCATTGGCCCCATCATTTGTGCCTCTAACCTTATCTCATCATTTGAATTGAAATTAAGTCCTATTGGAAGCTCCAATTGTGGTGACAAATGGAGGTAAAAATTTGATCGTTGACTTAACATATGAAAAGAGATTAGGTGATATAACTGTTAATATCTATATGTTGAATTCATCTCAATGAAATTTAATAATTTTTAAAATTTAATTTGATCATATTTTGATCAAAATATTTTTATCAAATATATAATTATCATGTGTTTTTTTTTTATATCATATGACATTAAGGGTCTGTTTGAGATGACTGTAATATTTTATAAAAATAATTATAATTTAGTGAGGACAATAATTTTTTAAAGACTGCTATGAATGTTATAAATATATTCTTTTAAATATACATTAACTCTGGTTATAAAAAACTTCACACCACAGAAATTTTTGAAAAGTAATAAGAAAATAATAGCAAAATAAAATTATAATTGAAGTCTGAAAAATTAAGCAAGAAGAAAGTTGTCTCAAACAAACCCTTAATCTTGGGGTGATTTTTTGAAATAAGATGAACTTATTTTAGCTTATTGATGTGAAAACTATTTTAATATATTTTATATTAAAATAGGGTCATTTTTATAAAACATATCTTTAATTTATATATCAAATGATATCCTTCAATACATTAAATTATTAGATAATATGATTAATTTATTAAATAAATATGTTAAAATTATTAAATTATATAACTAAATTATTAAACATTCAAAGTATAATCTTTATAAAAACATTATGAATGTCAAATAATTTAAAAGTATTTGCCTATCAAATATATTATATTTATAATATTAAAATTTATCAAATATCTAAAAAAATAGTGTTTAATAATATAAGAATTTCTAAAATTATCATTAAAAAATACGATAACTAAACACAAACAAGCTTATAAAATAAGTCCACAAAACATTGTTGTTGAGGTTGGGAAAAGCTTGGAGAATCGGGTGGGCCGGACTCAAACTCTCATCATATTATAAAAAAAATGCCAAAACTCAATTAAAATTAAAATAATAAGGTGAAAAAACATTTCAACCGAATAAGATATTCCACAAAGCTATACGAGCAAAAATAAAATAATAGTTATATTAAAATGTGAAGAAAAATAACAATTGTATCTCTAATAATACTAATTTGAGCTATATATTTTGAGACTCATCACTTATCAATCTAAAAGTATAATAATAATAATAATAATAATAATAATAATAATAATAATAATAATAAAGTAAGACTGTTTTGACCTTATTTTTATTATGGTTGTTTTAGGAAAATTGACACATAATTTTTTTACAACGTTTGTTTTGCTGATTATGTATAAATATCTTAAGATTTTTTTTAAATCATATATTTCACATAAAAATCTTCGTTAATTTTGAATTTATCATGATGTTGAAATCATATAACTTAATGCATGTATATCCAAGGTTTTAAAAATCGATCCGTCCGGTTCATCCTAAAAATAATTTCTACATCAAACCGGTCAAAACCGGCTAGAATCACCTGTTCAACCTGCAAACCGCTAAACTAATTAAATAAATTATTTTAAAATACTAAGAATAAAATATTAAGTAATTTATAATTTAATTTTAAATTTGAAATGCTTAATTTTAAATTAAAAAATTTCAACTAAGCATTTCACAAGGCTTCATTACTTTATGTGATATATTATTTCATTCTAACTCAAAAGACAATATAAAGTAAAAACATTACCAAGAGAAAGTTTCCCAAATGATGTGAGACTAGAAAAGTTAAAGTTCATAATTCTTAACTCTTAAGTTTAAAACACATACTATCTATTTTAAAATAGATTTTTTAAATAATTTTTTTATGATGTAAAAATATTTATTTTTAATTAATAATGTTAAATAAATTATAATCTTCATTTATTATTTTATGTACTATAAAAATTAATTAATTATTTATTCATAATAAATGATATAATATAACATCAATAATTTATAAATGATAAATTAATAATAATTTATATTAAACTTATAAATTAATATGTAAGTTAACTCTTTATTAAATTTAAAATTTAAAATTACATAAGATATTAGTAATGTGTGAATTCAA
This sequence comes from Dendrobium chrysotoxum, assembly GCA_019925795.1. Classification (NCBI taxonomy): domain Eukaryota; kingdom Viridiplantae; phylum Streptophyta; class Magnoliopsida; order Asparagales; family Orchidaceae; genus Dendrobium; species Dendrobium chrysotoxum. The sequence continues at coordinate 81,055,096 of CM034314.1, read as the reverse complement.
TTTAATGTTTAATAAAAATTTGTATTATTAGATGATTTTTATGTCATCTAAATTTTATTTATTACGTCATCCGGTTCGACCGGTTCGACCCTGGTTCGACTGGTCAAATCATGACCTCTCATTCTACCGATTTATTATCCGGTCCGATTTTCACAACTTTGTGTATATCCAATGATTGTAAGTAAGAATTTTAATTTTTTGACTTTTTGTTTGAAGTAAATTAAATACAAAGCATTTGTGTAGAGATTTTGAATATTCTAAATTACCTTTTTTTTATGAATTTAAAATTCGCTCAATTTAAATGAGTTTTGAAGGTACGGCAAAATCAGATCTTGCAAGCCCATCCAACTATCCAAGGTTGCCTGCCACTGTCATCAACAACTCGTTGCAATCGACTAACGCTTGTTGTTGTTTTCCAAGCTCAATTGAAGGTCATTACTCACTGCCACCCAATGCTACCAACAGAACACCACTCACCATCGTCAACATCCTAAACGCCACTGTTGGCGTCAATCATCATCTACTTGTTCAATGCATTTGGAAAGCATAATAAAAATGCAAAAGTCCCATAATAAAACACTATGTAGGACATTCTAATCAATTTTGTTATAATTAATTCATGAGCCCGGCTTAGTATTTTGATGGTTTAGGGTTTAGGGATTCGGTCATTTATTATTCTATGTTTTATATATTACATGTTTCCTTAAGAACAACACATACAGAGCTGAATCAAAGAAGCTAACTCAAGATATTGCAGCATTTGAGTCTAGTTAAATTTGTAACAAAAGCCGTTTTTTCTACGGTCTTTTATGGAATTAGCTGTATATTGGCAAGACAACCAAGCGCACACTCACGAGTCGGGATGAAAATTAAACAATTGAACTCTCTATTAAATTATAATGTGCAATCTGTTAATCCTTAAAATGAAATCACGTGTTTAATTAAATTACATTAATTAACTTCTAGCTTAAATAATCATGCTGTACAACATGAGTTTGTGCAGGATGATCGATTATTTTGATAAAATCTTGCCATTGAATCAGAGTTACCAAATTTAGGCGAACATGAAATTTGAATTTTTGACCTATTATATTATATGAAAGATTTTGGATTGTACAATTATTAATAAAAATTGCTAATTTTGAACCAATGTTCAAGCAATCGTATCAGGATTATATCTTGATTGGCAATCGTACCATACTATCCAAATCTTCTAGTACAATTTAACGGAACTTTTGGTGGACAATTCTTGATTCGATATAGCTGATCTTACGATATGATTAATTATCGTACTGTTCGATCTTCCAGAACTCAGATGGGTGTTTAATTAATCAAGCAGTACAATACACACTTTGTACTATATGATCAAAATAATAAAATTGAAAATTAGAGTTTGATTTAAATAGCTCAACTTAATTCTTTCCATGATGATGAGAGGAGATACAAGTGAGTAACTTGAGACATTTTTCCTGCGAGAGAGAGCTTTGGAGAGGGAGAGGTGTCTCCTTGCTTTTGAGAGTGTCCAATCCACTTGGGAGAGAGAGAAGGTGAGATTGAGGGATTGTTCCTTAAGGTGTCACAGCATAACCTAACTCACATACAAAATGTATGAATATAGAAACTCACAAGGTTTACCTTTATCAGATTGGGTTAGAACAAGTGCAACTGAACCCTATTTAAGTGGGTATTGTACAAGGGGTGTGTGAGAGAGTCACATGGTTGTCCTTGTCAGCCTGCATCTTGGGTCATCTGAGTTGTGGTTTTGGAGCTCTAGGGAAAAAGTCTTTAGGTGAAAGACTTGTGACTAGCCCAAGAGGCTAGGGGAGAAACATCTTCGCTGTTGCGAGGAGTAGAAAGAGGGAGTGGCATCTCTGCCGTTGCGGGATGCAGAAGGAGGGTTGAGGCTTCTCGAGAGGAAGAGCTTTCTGAAAGTCATTCTCCGCCTGGGAACAGAGAAGGGCTTCTTCGTCTTATTCATTGCAGGCAGAGCGTTTACTAGTGGAATTCATGAAGAGGAGCACCTTTTGGGGGTGGACATAGGTTGAGTTTGGCCAAACCACCATAAAATTATGATTTGCTTTTCTTTTACTTCTCTACATTTTATTTCATTCAATCTTTATTTTCTAAGATTTGTAGTTTGATCATATTGTGATTGCAATCTTTCGTAAGTTTTGATTATTAGTAAGAACATTTGTTTTGAATTAATTGTTAGTAATTATTCCATTGCTCTTAATATATATATATATATATATATATATATATATATATATATAACAAAAAAAATAGTACTGATTTGTTTTAGTAACTTGTGGAATGATCTTACTTTCAATAAAATGCAATGTCATTAAACATGCAACTTATATTTCATTTAGGATAGCTTTTTTGCTATTTTTTAAAGCAACTTTTTAGTTACTAAAAAATTATTTTAAAAAGCATTAAAAAAGCTATCCCAAACAAAATTTTAAATTAATATTGAAAGTATATTCAAAGCTTACTCTGATTGGCAGGCATCTTAAGCTTCATTTGGGACGGCTTTCTTACTGCTTCTTAAAATTTTTGTACTTAAAAATTAATTTAAGAAGCAGTAAGAAAGCCGTCCCAAACGAAGCCTTAGTTGGTGACTACGTATGCATTTTGTTCGAACTCTGTTTTTTGAGTTATTCTTAATTCATTTTTTCTGTGGAGAAATAATATCTAACAATAATATCAATCTGAAGTACCATCCAACTTCACTTTTACGAATGAATTGAGCTAGTCCCAAACAATAGATGCGATGAGCAAACTCAATTATTTTTTGTCATTACCACCATCAATGGTACAATTACACTTTATTTTTTGTTTAAAGGATGGCTACATCCCACCTATTTTCATTAAAATTAACAAAAAAATATTTCTTAAGTCCTGATTTTAATATGATAAACCTATTTTATATTCAATTTCATATCCCCGTCACAAGTAACACCAATCATCATATGATATATTTTATTATTAGGATTAATTTAGGCTTCGTTTGGGATAGCTTTCTTACTGCTTTTTAAAATAGTTTATAGTACAAAAATTTTTCGTCCAAAAAATTTTTGTACTAAAAAATTGTTTTAAAAAATAATAAGAAAGTTGTTACAAATAAAGCCTTACTGGGATGGTTTGAATACAAATGAATTAGAGGATATAATTATAATGCAAGTGATCTAAAATTGCTTAATATTTTAATTTTCTATTATTTAATTTGAACCAAATAAATTAATCTTTGATGTAATGTAAGTATTTTACTTTATTTATAATTTCCTTATTCTAAATTTGTGTAAGAATATGATCATATAAAAAATTGTTCATTATAAATTGTGCATTGATGTCATCACGGTAGAAAAATCGATAAAAAAGTTTACTAAAGAATTTGCTGCATGTTTTTGGAATATATGATGCATTGATCCAAGAAGCAATGCTGACCATTAAAAGAGAGGGACCTGGCATTCCAACCTTCAATTAATTGTACAGGTTTTTTTTGGAAGAAACAATAAGGTGAGAATTTTTTTAAGAGAAAGGGATGCCCAGATAAGTTAGTTTGATATTTGAAACCATAAGGTTTAGAATGCCTAAAAGTGCCATCGGGTTTGTCACTTAAGAAGAGAAGGAGATAATGCTTTTAGAATAGTTAACATGTAGACTGGAGTTTTTTCCAAAATTTTGTAGAATGCCTCGTACACATATCATATATGTAAATTTTAAATTTAAGATCTCTTAATGCTTTGGCTATCAATCAAAAGGTCTTGGGTTCGAGTCTTGCGTATGTGACGTGTGTGTGAGTTTGACTTAGCTCGCCTAAATGTCCCAAAAAAAAAAAACATCCTTGCGGATACTCTACGCCTCGTCATAATTTTTTTTATCATTTTAATTTTCAATATTTTTATCACAAAGAGGTTCCTACCTGATGTCAGCTAACTTAATTAATTAAGACCAAAGTTATTGATAATGTTGAGATTATATCATTTCCATATTAAATATGTATTATGACTCAATATTTTTCCAAGAAAAGAAAAAAAAATCTTCTTGGTTTAATAAAGTATACAAGTTGGAGTTGTTATTCATTACATTCAATTGCTCTTCTAGCTTCTGCTCTCTTGCATCAACAATGAAGTGCCTATTGCAGAGTCAAGCTCTCCTACAGGTCACTTATCTCAACCATCTGTCAATTTATTCTGCTATCTAAAGCTTATCATTAATGGGTTTTATCTATAGTTTTATCCTGTTTGTTTTGATAACTGGATCCGTTCTCAGTTCCATATATCAGGTGGCTCAATCTAGAGATAGTTTATTAACGATATGTTTAAAATTCTTGAAAAGAAATGACCCAAGTTTCTTCTTACTTCTTTCGTTGAACTTATAAGGTTGATCTTATTGGAAATTTATCTCTGAATTCGGGTTATCTCCAATAGAAAGTGGTGCTTCAGGGATACAATTTCATTTGTTCTTCGTATGTTATCTTGCTCTTACTATTTTATGCAGTACATGTTGGATAGTAGTGTATACCCTAGAGAGCATGAACAGCTCAAGGCTTTGAGAGAAGAAACAAAGAAGCACAGCAGGTGAGAAATAATCTCTTATTTTACTACCTGTACATTTTCAATGGCTAATAAGTTTAATTTTTAGCAATATATCACTAGTTTTGCTGAGAAATTATGTATTATAGTAGGTTTTTTATGAGCGTGCCTCCAGAAGAAGGCCAATTCCTCTCTATGCTGCTCAAGTTGATGAATGCAAAGAAAACTATTGAAATTGGAGTCTTCACAGGCTACTCACTCCTCACTACAGCTCTTGCATTACCAGAAGATGGCAAAGTAAAGATATGAGGCTTCTGATATATGAGAATGTTACTAATGTTCCTTCATAACATATTATAATGTTCCTCCTAAACTAATGAGCTCTTATATAAATGTTGTCTTCTTGTTACAGATAATGGCAATCGACATTGACAAATCGAACTACGAAATTGGGCAACAGTACATTCAGAAAGCTGGCGTTGAGCACAAGATCCAGTTCATTGAATCTCAGGCTCTTCCTATTCTTGATAAATTGATTCAAGAGGTCAATAACATTTTTGCAATGAATAAGTTTCATAGAGGATTCTATATCGATCAGCTGAAATTGCCCTTTCTGGAATGATTGCAGTTGAAGGAAGAAGAATTGTTTGATTTTGCATTTGTGGATGCTGATAAAGTGAACAACAACAATTATCATAAGAGGTTGATAAAGCTTGTCAGGATCGGTGGACTGATTGTGTATGATAACACACTTTGGGGAGGCAGCGTCGTCGAGCCGGTGAACCATCATGCTCCAGGTTTGTTTGAGGTAACTCGAGATAGCATGATACATTTCAACAATGAATTAGCCGCAGATCGTAGGATCGAAATGTCTCAAGTTTGTATCGCCGATGGCATTACCATTTGCAGGCGAATCGAATGAACAAGAAGCGTGTAATGGAGCTGAAACCTATGTTTATGGAGTTTGTAGTCTACTTTTTTTTCTTTACTCTGAACTTTGAATAACATTGAATCTGTGATTTGCCATTATGCCTGAATATAAGGCTTTGACATAATGTGAAGCTTTGATGTTTGCTTGTTATGTTATTAAGAGCTTTGTTTTGGCCATTTCTGAATGTAATTGAGGAAGTGAAAAGGCTACAAGAAGTTTCAAAGTCCTTCTATTCTTAAAAGAAAGTTAGCACGCAGGTTTTTCGTTTTTAAGGGAAGTTTCCATATTGGAAATTAATAGAATTAGATTTATAAAACAGATCTCACCAAAATCAAAGCATTATATGTACACTATTAACATAGTTTTTTTAATGCAAAATATAGCAAAATCAACATATATATATATATATATATATATATATATGACTCTAATGGAGGAGAAATTATTACGTGCGGTCACCAGACGCCGTCCTAAGGCGAATCAGGATGCATCACATCACCATTTTGCTGTGTACTGCTATATACCGGATGACATGGCGCATCCTGATTCGACTTCAAACGATCCGGTGACTATATGTAATAACTTCTCCTAAAGAGATAATGAAAAGTTTATAAACTAAAAAAAAAAAAGATTCATTAATTTCATATAATACAACATTTAAAACAAATGAAATATATTATTTGTCAAATAATCTTATAAACCATTCAAATTAAATCACCAAATTTTTTTGAGTCATTGAGGAATATCAATAATTTTGATCTTATATTTGCAAATAATAACATAAAAAATAAGTTGACATATTTCCATATGAAAATAATAGTGAAATATCTCTATGGAGGCACTTGTATGAGATGACTTTTCTCTAATATTATTTTTTATAATTTTATTTTTAAAGTCAAGATCAAAGAGTTTATAACGATCTACATGATAAAAGTTATTTATGAAATAAATGTCATTAATATAAAAATAATCTAATTTATTATCATTTTAGATCTTTAATGAAAATTTTTAAATAGTTATCAGTAGAATTCAAGTTGGATGGTTGAAGTGGAGGAATGCATCGGGCTTGTTGTGTGATAGAAAAGTCCCCCTTAAACTTAAGGGAAAATTCTATAAGATGGTGGTGAGACCTGCAATGCTTTATGGTGCAGAATGTTGGCCATTAAAAGAGAAGCACAATACTAAGTTATGTGTTGCGGAGATGAGGATGCTTAGGTGGATGAGTGGATTTACTCTTAGAGACAGGATACGAAATGAGCATATACGTGAAAAGGTTGGAGTAGCTCCAGTGGAGGATAAGATTAGAGAGAGTCGCCTTAGATGGTTTGGTCACATAAAACGGCGGCCTTCCGATGACCCAGTTAGGAAAGTAGAGGTATTAGATTTGACTTATGTTAAGAAAGGTAGAGGTAGACCTAAAAAGACTTGGTTAGAAAATATTAGAAATGACCTTTCTCTATTAGATTTAAACGAGAATTTGACTTTGAATCAGACACAATGGAGAAAAAGGATTCATGTTGCCGACCCCACGTAGTGGGACAAAGGCTTGTTGTTGTTGTTGTTGTTGTTGTAATGAAAATTTTTAAATAATAACTCACATCATCCATACTTCATTTCTCACAATAAAAGTTTAGGACCGTTTTCTTAGTGCTTCTTAAAGCAGCTTTTTAGGTCAAAAATTAACTAAAAAATATCTTTAAAGAATAGTAAGAAAGCCGTTCCAAATGAAGCCTTAATTTGAATCACATTAGTTAATCTTTGACGTTAATTGAGTATTTTACTTTATTTATAATTTTGTTATTCTAAATTTTGTGTAAGAATATGAACATAAAATATTTTTCATTATGAATTTCAAAACTATTGAGACTTTGAAATTTGTGCAATATATGATTAATCAGACTAAATTTATAAATCTAATAAATTTGTAATCCACTCTCATAAAAAAATTTAATTAGGATATTCCAACATAATTTTTTTCTGAATTATTAATATTACAATAATATTTTAGGAATTTAATGCTAATAATATCTTAAAAATTAAATCTAAAAGTCAAGAAAACAATTAAAAACAATTTTTTTTTTCTTGAGGATAATAGAACAGTTGTTATTAATGAAAAGGAATTTAATAATTATAATACAAGAAATGTAATTCATTATTTATACTAAAATAATGACTAATTTTATTAAACCAAATGTATTTATGAAAGATGTATCTTTATTATGGAATAAAAAGAAAATTTACAAGTACAATGAGGCAAAAATTACATCTCATAAGTTCAAAAGGATTAGAAAAGTCATGGGAAATGCTAACAAAAAATGTTGTAAGGTCCGAATTAGTGAGAACCTCACTAAAGAGTGCACTTTACAAACATACAAAACTAGACTTAGAATGCAACAAATCTTCACTCAATCAGATATGAAATCAAATAAAAAAAAGAGTCACTCATTAGCGACAAACCCAAGCCGGCAAGCAACCACAGCCATCCCATCCCATACTATTTCCCACATGCAACTCCAAAAATTGCATCCGTCCATTTACTTCAGAATGGCCCAGATATAATGACTGGGCACTAACTCCAATAATTGCACGTACCTGCGATCATTAGACTGTATGGAGACTAATCAGAACGCGCTACATCACCCGATACGTAGCGGTACACAATAACGATACATAATAATTTGATGACGTAGCTTGTCCTAATTGATCTCCGAATGACGTCTAGTGATCGCATGTAATAATTTTCCTCTTGCATGCGGGTGTTTCCATAGACTTGCCTACATGACATCCTTGCCAACACTCCACGTGTCGTCATAAATTTTTTCTATCATTTTAATTTTCAATATTTTTATCACAAAGTGGCTCCTTTGTGATGTCAGCTAACTTAATTAATAAAGACCAAAGTTATTAATAATGTTGAGATTATATCATTTCCATATTAAATCTGTACCACTCAATATTTTTCCAGAAAAGAAAAAAAGTTTCTTCTTGGTTTAATAAAGTATACAAGTTGGAGTTGTTATTCATTACATTCAATTGCTCTTCTAGCTTCTGCTCTCTTGCACCAACAATGTACTGCCTATTGCAGAGTCAAGCTCTCCTACAGGTCACTTATCTCAACCCTCTGTCAATTTATTCTGATATCTAAAGCTTATCCTTAGTGGGTTTTATCTATAGTTTGATCCTGTTTGTTTTGATAATTGGATCGGTTCTCAGTTCCAGATCTGAGGTGGCTCAATCTAGAGATAGTTTATTAACGATATGTTTAAAATCCTTGAAAAGAAATGACTCAAATTTCTTCTTACTTCTATCTTTGAACTTATAAGATTGATCTTATTGGAAATTTATCTCTGAATTCGGGTTATCTCCAACAGAAAGTGGTACTTCAGGGATACAATTTAATTTGTTCTTCGTATGTTATCTTGCCCTTACTATTTTATGCAGTACATGTTGGATACCAGTGTATACCCTAGAGAGCATGAACAGCTCAAGGCTTTGAGAGAAGAAACAATGAAGCACAGCAAGTGAGAAATAATCTCTTATTAAACTACTTGTACATTTTCAATGGCTAATAAGTATAATTTTTAGCAATATATCACTACTTTTGCTGAGCAATTATGTATTATTGCAGGTTTTATATGATCGTGCCTCCAGAAGAAGGCCAATTCCTCTCTATGCTGCTCAAGTTGATGAATGCAAAGAAAACTATTGAAATTGGAGTCTTCACAGGCTACTCACTCCTCACTACAGCTCTTGCATTACCAGAAGATGGCAAAGTAAAGATATGAGGCTTCTGATACATGAGAATGTTACTAATGTTCCTTCATAACATATTAGAATGTTCCTCCTAAACTAATGAGCCCTTATAATGTTTCCCTGTTGTTACAGATAATGGCAATCGACATTGACAAATCGAACTACGAAATTGGGCGACCGTACATTCAGAAAGCTGGTGTTGAGCACAAGATCCAGTTCATTGAATCTCAGGCTCTTCCTGTTCTTGATAAATTGATTCAAGAGGTGAATAACATTTCTGTAATGAATATGCTTCATACAGGATTCTATATGGATGAGCTAAAATTGTCATTTCTGGAATGATTGCAGTTGAAGGAAGAAGAATTGTTTGATTTTGCATTTGTAGATGCCGATAAAGCAAACTACAGCAATTATCATAACAGGGTGATAAAGCTTGTAAGGATAGGTGGACTGATTGTGTATGATAACACACTTTGGGGAGGCAGCGTCGTAGGGCCAGTGAAACCTCAATTTCCAGGTCAGTTCGAGGTAGCTCGAGATAGCATAATGCGTCTCAACAATGAATTAGGCTCGGATCATAGGATCGAAATGTCACAAGTTTGTATCGGCGATGGCGTCACCATTTGCAGGCGAATCAAATGAACAAGAAGCTTGTAATTGAGCTGAAACCTATGCTTATTGAGTTTGCAGTCTACTTCTTTTTCTTTACTCTGAACTTCAAATGACATTGAGTCTGTGATTTGCCATTATGCCTGAATTTAAGGCTTTGACATAATGTGAAGATTTGATGTTTGCTTGTTATGTTATTAAGAGCTTTGTTTTGGCCTTTTCTGAATGTAATTGAGGAAGTGAACAGGCTACAAGAAGTTTCAAGGCCCTTCTATTCTTAAAAGAAAGTTAGCATGCAGGTTTTTTGTTTTTAAGGGAAGTTTCTATATTGGAAATTAATAGAATTAGATTTATAAAACAAAACCCAGCAAAATCAAAGCATTATAGATATACTCTTACATAGTTTTTTTAATGCCAAAATATAGCAAAATCAACAAAAATATAGTACTCTAATGGAGAGTTTATATAGTAAAATAAATGATTCATTAATTTCATATAATATCAAATTCAAAACAAATGAAATAGATTATTTGTTAAATATTCTTTATAAACCATTCAAATTAAATCACAAATTTTTTTTTTTAAAGTCATTGATGAATATCAATAATTTTGATCTTATATTTGTAAATAATAACATCAAAAATAAGTACATATTTCCATATAAATATAATAGTGAAATATCTCTAGACAGACACCCGTATGAGATGGCTTTTCTCTAATATTTTTTTTTTATAATTTTATCTTTAAAATCAAGATCAAACTTCATGAAAATCTACATGATAAAAGTTATTTATGAAATAAATATCATCAATATAAAATAATCTAATTTATTATCACAATAAAATCTACAATTTAGATCTTCAAGGAAAATTTTTAAATAATAACTCACATAGCCCATACTTCATTTCTCTCATAGTCCTATTTTTGCTCTGTCTTACCAACTACACTTTGTTTTTGGGTGGACCTCGTGCCAACAATTGAACCTACACGGGGCACATCTGTGTATGACTATGAAGTAATTAACCTCATATTTCTTCTAAATAAAATTCCCTTCTAAGGCTTAGCCTTAAAGTAGTGAAGAATTTAATAGATAGCCTATATATGAACTTCCCTTGGAGAAGATATCTATATTTGTGGGCTCCGAAAATTCGGCCCCGGCCTCCGCCTGTTTTTTTGCTCTTTAAGGGGAGGAGTTTTAACGAATTTAAGTTCTGGGGTAAATTTTGGAAGGCAGATGGGTTTATAGATAAGACACTATCCAGAGATTTCGCCCTCATTTTGTGAGGACTTTATGATTTGAGTTCTGGTTTCCTATAGGCGCAAGCCCCTATAGTTAATTACCCCTCCCGGTAAGGAGAGAGAACATTCGATTAAGGCTAGTCGTCAATCAGATACGTAGAGCTACGTGATATCTGATGTATAGTAGCAGCAATGGGTATTTGAAATATTGAAAGTGTTGGAGAATTTGATATTTAAAATAGAAATTTCACCATATTGCACTTAAAGCAGATGGTGGGGGAATGGATGATAGACCCGATCAAGATCCCATGGTTCTGTCATCCCGGGCCATCGTGGTCCCTGGTCTACTTAGTCAGAGGAGGTAGTCGACCCAACCTGACAGAAGGATCCTTGTCGGCAGCCATGGGTTGCTTCGTCCAAGGGTACCTTGTAGACCTGGGGGGGGGAGTGTTTGTCTAAGGGGATAAATTTGAATCCACCTTAGCTAACAGAGGGCTTTGTGCCTTATCGATCATATCCTATTGATTCATGTCTCAAGGATTTAATGCCATTGGGGAGCATACGGGCTCTGGCCATAACCATAATATAATGGTGCCATTTGGCGGCAACCACCTGGTGCAGAGGGCCCCGAGTCATAACCGTTTATCCTGCAGTGCCATTTGGTGGCGAAACTGTTGGTTAGAGGACTGGTACCACGTCCTTGCTGGCAGGAGATTGTTTGAGAATGGATCCTAGTGATATTTTCGACCAAGCATTAGCTCTATGTGAGCTGAAGTAAATATTAATTTGTCCACCTCGGCAAACTATTGCGGAGGGTGGATGGATCTTGCTTTAAGTGATCGAATGATATTTATTTCAATTTTAAATATCTTGAAATGGAATTTCTTGGAGTTTTGAGCTTTAGATTTTGGGTATTTGGATGACACTTTAAATTATTTGGAATAGACCCCTCCGGTTGAGATATGCATTCAACACGGCCATCATCAGGGTGATTGGGATTATTGATGTTTGTGGATTGAACCTTGTCAACTCTGTTTACCTGCTAACAGAGGATCGGGTTTTCATAGGCTTTATGTCATTGTTAGTGAATTCTCTTGATTATAGGCCTTGGAGGCCTAATAGGAACGTATAAAACAAATATCTCAGTCGACCTCGCGACCGTATATTTATTTAATAGTTCGAACCGTGTCAACTCCCATCTACCTGAATAGAAGGATCGGGCTCGAACTTGAATTCACTTATTGACCCCTACAGCATCCCTAGACGTCACGTGTATACCAATAACACGCTCGCCGGGGCCCATGCGGGTATTCAGTATATCCCCTTATGTGTACCTATGTGTATACATATTATGGTGCATGTGCGGGGGTACTTTTAGAATTTTGTGAACGCCTTCTGTCCGCTTGCATGAATTTTGCGGATCCGGTGGCGTTTGCTTGCAGATAACATGTAGCATGTATATGGGTCTCTTTCAATGGCCCTTAGACATTTACCTTTGTCCGTATGAATTTGTATTTGTCAAGTATCACCTGCTCCTATCTGTAGAAGCTCGATATATTTGCTTGATGTTGGGTGATGGTTGATTATAAGGGCATTGTAATATTCATAGCCTTTTACTGCATTCTTTATGCATTTTGTCGTGGTCTTTGGCCCACAGAATACACCCTCCACTGCTGCAGGTAGATGTATTCATTCATAGACTGGAGTTGACTACATGATACTGCATTTACTGAAGTCTTTCTGCATCTACCTATAGGTGGGTGTTGTACATATATCTGAATTTGTAAAGAGATTGTATGCAATGCAGATCTTCTATAACAACTCATAAGACCTTGTATTGCTATGTATTTGCAATGAATTGACATATTTGCTTGCTCTTGAATGGTGATTGATTGTAGGAGCGTTGTGAGTAAATTTTGTATTCGTTGATGGTCTTTCAAACTTTGCCTATAGGTAACGTGTTGAACTCATGAAAGATCTTCTATAACAACTGTTGTGCACATGATGGGTCTCTTACAGCAGCCCGTAGGTGTCCATACTTGTTGCATGTTCTCTACCTTTGCGTACAACGGCTCAGTGTATTTTGCTTGGGAATGTTATTGATGCTGCCTGCAGGACACTACATCTTCTAGAATTTCTTCTATGTTTGTCACAATCCTTTATGTAGACATGCAGTGTGTACGGTAGACTTGTATAATCGATGTTTGCTTGCAACCAACATCACCTGTTTGCATCATTTGTTTACACCATATTTGGTCATTATTTATGACCGAGGTGTTCTTTATTATCACTTACAACGATATTCCTCGAAGAGAACTTCAAATCAACGTTGGTAATCAAAGTGTATTCTTCTGTCGCTTCCCGTTCATCATTCGTAAGTGGGACATGTTTGGGCTATGTTCATCACAACTCCTTCACTCATGTCTATTAATGTCTCATTAAACTCATCAATCTTAACAATTTACAAAGGTTTGATGCAATTGTTCATAAACCATCTTAACTTCATTGTTTATGGATAAGATGTTAGGGATTTTCCACATCATGAGTCTTCATTTGCTTGCATGAGGTTTGAATCCTTGCATTTGTTTAAGTTTGAGTTTTAGTTCCCTGTAATCTGACTCAACATTGGTCTTCTCCTGTCATTCATCAGTCCAATGTCAAATTCAAACTCAAATCCAATCTGAATTTAAGTTCATGAACCCCTTTGTGCAGTTCAAGTTTGCTGAGTTCAGATCTTTGTCATTGGATCCAAGTCTAGAACTTCTGCAAGTGTTCAAATCTTCTTGTTGTTTGCAAAATATATTTTGCTTATAAATTCTTTTGTCCTCCAAGATAGTTCAATATGATAAGTTCAATATCATCATTCGTTTGCACTTCAATTGAATTGATATCTCATTCAACACTCCAACCAAGTTCAAACCCTTAGGCTTATATTGAGTTCAAATCTTTATTGTCCAAGTTTGAGTCTAGAGTACATGTTCAAGTTCTTGTCCAAGTCCCCTGTGGTCTAACTCAAGTATTTGCTTGAGTTCAAATGTTCAATTTAAGTTCTCAAGTTTAAATTTAATTCAGATTTGAGCTCATTTCATTTTGGTTCAATCAAGTTTATAAGTCCCCTACATTCAATTGAGTTCAAATCAGGTTCGAGTGCAAAACCAAGCCCCTTGCGTCACTGAAAATTTCGGCAGCCTCCCGGCATCTCCCTCGTTTAGGGGAAAAACCAAGAGGCTGCCTTCCCCTCCACGCCACGTGGGCGCTTTAGGTAGATGTCCGTAGACACCACGGCAGCGAATGTTTCTTCAATCCCTGCCCGCTACATGAGCGTTTAGGGGTCTTGGGCACCTATTGAAAAAAAAGCAGGAGGATTTCCCCACGTGTGCGTACTTAATTTTGTTCCCCTTTACGCTACATGAGTGGTCCGGGGATTACCCAACTCATCGCGAGCGCCGCACCGGTTTCCCGCCCTACTACGCTACATGAGCGCGTAGGGGGTTTGCCGGCTCGTCGCAAGCGTCGAGGGTGGGGTTTAAGGCGATTGCCCGCCTCGTCGTAGGCGTCGCGCTAGCTTCCCTCCCCACTACGCTACGTGAGCGCGTGGGGGGTTTGCCAGCTCGCCGCTAACGACGAGAATGTGAATCTTGGTTTAGGAATTATACCTTTGCAAGTGGGCCGGCGGAGTGGATAACAAAATGCACAAAATACCAATCTCTTTTTTTTTCTCTTCTTTTCTTTTTCTTTCTTTTTTTTTCTTTTTCTTTTTCTCTTTTTTTTTTTTTTAATCTTCTAGAAAAAATTATATATAACATATATATTATATAATAATAAATATATTAATATATATTATATTATATAATAACAGAATTATTATATAACAACATATATATTAATATAAAAACATATATATATTAACATAAATTATATTATATAATAAAAGATTTATTATATAATAAAAAAAACAAATATATTAATATATATTATATTATATAATAAAAGTTTTATTATATAATAACAGATATATTAATATAATAATAAATATATTAATATATATTCTATTATATTATATAATAAAAGATTTATTAGATAATAATATATATATATTAATATATATTATATTATAAGATAGCTACAGGTTTGTGGTTGGCCGCAGTTTTGAAGTGAGATGTCAGGACTGATTCGGTAGCTGGAGGCGACGGGATCAGGGAAGGTGGAGGATTCGACTTCTACAGGGTTTGAGCGAGATGCCGGCGTCCGTTTAGGGAGAGAGCTTGCAGTTATATAGAGGTATTTGACTCAGCTACAGGTGGAAGTAGCCAGCTCGGGAGAAGAGGTCGGCTGATGTGAGGTTGGATTCTTGTGATTCTCGGTAGAGAGGGGACAGGCGGCTGGTTGGGTGTCGAGGAGGTCGACAGGTATGGGCGGCTCAGACATGTAAAGGGTCAGTCGGCCATGGAGATCAAGCTAGGGATGAGGTCTTTGGCTTGGGTCGCAAGAAGTGGAGTTCAGATGATTTACTGGAGGAGGAAGAAATCGGAGAGATATGTGGCTTGCAGAGTTCGACAGAGTTTAGGGCATAAGTCAGAGAGAAAACGTGGATTTGTGGAAGAAGGTTGATGAAAATCGGAGGCTCTGTAACTTGCAATAGGTTAGAGAGAAAGCTCTCTCTCTCTGTTTGTGGACCGAAGTATCGGACAAGGGTTGAGAGGGGCGATCGGCAGCTTCGGCTGGCTTTAGTTTGGAGATCCGAGAAAGGGAGGATAGGGTCGGGATTGAGCAGGTCGGAGCTTGCTAGAATCGAACTTGATGGGGGGAGATCGAAAGCTTGCAGGGCTTTCACGTGTGGGAAGAGGCGTGGAGGCGAAGTGGAGGGAGATGTCGTGAGTGTAGAACAGAGAGCGGGATATCCACCGCTAACGAAGAACTCCTCGTCCTCACTTTATTGGCGAGAGCAGAGGCAGAATCGAGGTGTCACCGCGGCATATCCGGGAAGAGACGCGATTGCAGCAGGATTTATGGTTCCAACAGTCCGAGGTGTGCAAGATTCCAGGCGGGATTTACGGGATACGATAGAGCTAAGGTATGATTTCATCTTTTGTTTCCTTTGAGTATTATACATGGGTCAACAATATTTGATCTTATATGCAAGGTTGTGAAAATTTAATGATTCGATTAGAATTGAACCAAATAACATAATAAATATTACAATTATATAAATAACATCTATATGGCATAATAATTATATAATAATATAAATTTTTGACTAAAAAATAAATAGAATTCATACATAAATAATATTATATATATTTTAAAATTTCAATAATTTTAATTTTAATTTTGATTCCTATTTACTATAAATTTAATTCATTATATTATATATTTAAATATAATTTACACTTATAGATTATATATATATAATTGACTTCTATCTCTCTAGGGTTTCATTAACTTTGTACTGTATCATAAACACTCATTTATATGACAATCTCTCATATTTCATCCTTTTATTAAGTAAATTACATTTTTATTTATATTTACACATCAAAAAGAGAAAAGATTGTATATAATCTATAAGAGTTAGTAAAAGCAATTTATATTCCATACAATCAAGCACATCATTATATAATACATCAAATATTTGCTCATTTCTAAGCAACCTATAAATCATGAAAATAATTTTAATATTTAAGCAGTTGAGCAGCACAAACAATTGCATAAAATTTGATTAGTTTTACATTAATTAATTTTACCCCTTTTTATAGTCTTACACAAATATGATCATCTGTAAAAAAAAATGATTAGAAATAAACAGTTAGATCTCTCATATCCTAAAGAACTGTAAACACCCATCGTAGATCACAACATCACAAAACATCAACATCATTACAGAATTATCAAACCAATCAACTATTTACACACATCCACCTGCAGATCTGTTTCAAGATAACAAACCAATTGCGTTCTACATCAAAAAGCTAAGCCTGAGGATGTAACAGGCTTCCACATATGTTCACGAACTCTACGCCATTACTAGGTAGCGTCCAATGACGCTAGTATTTACTGTGTTCAAAAATCATAAGCTGCACCGGTCAAAATATATATACCTGGGAACTCATGTTGCAGCTAATCCAAACTCCAGGCCAACAATGCTTCTTAGAATCCTAGTCAAATTGCTTGGCTATGATTTCACCTTGGCTGATGCCCTATCGAGGCTCCATTGAAAGCTTCTTCCAGAAGCGGGACAAGCAGAGCAACGCATTCTCATCAAACCCAATGCCCAACATATTACCAACCATGCAAGAGGATACAAAACTATTATGTGTGGAATCTGATTGTATTGATCAATCAAATTATTCTGTTATCTTAGACCTCAAATTTCTCATGCTCGCTAGGGAGGTGCAGAGGGCTTACCCTTATATTTCTATAGTGTAAGACATAGAGAACGATGCATGTGCGAAGAGAAGCAAGGAGAGAGTGAGAGATAAAAGAGATATGTACCTCTTTCTTTATATTTATAGTGGATTTCTTGGTGTGGTGTGACTCCAAGGTTTTTTTTCCCTATTTTGAGTTTTTCCACGTTAAATCCTTTGTGTCATTTATTTTTCGCTGCATTTATCTTCTTGCTTGTTTCATCATTGTGGTGTTTACTCCTCCTCATCCCCAATAACAACAAATCAGGAACATATACAACTCAAAAAGTTAAACTGAGCAGCAACCACAAGATTACCTAGCCTACACAGTCCAAAATGGACTGATTCGGAAAAAAAAAAAAGCAAGTAACCTGCGCGCCTCAGTTTCCGCTACTAAGACAGTAGTTGGAGTTATACCACTAAGTGCTATAGGTGGGCAAAGCAGCGTCCACAAGACTCTACATCGCATCAGCATTCACTTCTTGTCACAACTAAAGCGAGATGTAATTGCCTATGTGCAAAGTTGTCCCATATATGCCAAGCAACTAGCACCAGCAGGACCTATTCCACCACTGCCATTTTCAGTTGTATACCGTGGATTTCATCATCAGACTCCCACTTAAACAAGGCAAATCTACAGTTATGGTGGTGGTAGACCACCTAACGAAATATGCATATTTCACAGCAATGAAGCCTAATCCGGTCAGTCGCTTCTATTTCCATTTCGAAAATTTCCTCCCACCATGGCATTCCAAAAACAATCATCTCCCAATCGCAACAGTATACTCATGAGCGCATTCTGAAAAAAAAAACTATGCAAAGAGTTCAGGATCAAACTATGTTGACTTCTGCTCACATGTCCAAGACAAAACAAAAAAAATGAAATAAAAAAATTACTAAAATCATTACCTGCCCTCATATCCTGACAAAATCGCGTGCATACAGTGGCCCATCCCTCTGCAGCGGCGCCGAAAATGTCCTCTCACGCGTGCTTCTCCTCGATCGAACTCCACTCGCGTCGTTAAAAGGGAGGAAACGAAGCATTCGGCTGGCACTCGAACTTCCCTTCCCGCTAAAACCACTTGCAAATTTTCGCTTCTCCTCCGCAGACCACTCGCGATCTCCTCTCTCGACCTCCTCTTCAATCCACGAACTCCCGAAGCATCTGCATCCGTCTTCCTCCAATCAAGCCCAGCTGAACCCCTCTGCCATCCTCGACATCTCCCCTCTCGCGAGACCTCCGACCCCCTTTGCTTCGTTGGCTCAGAGAGAGAGAGAGAGAGAGAGAGGGAGAGAGGTCCAACCTGCCCGAAGCCAAGGCCCTGGCCGACGCATCCCCTGCCCGAGCTACCTTGCTCCGTCCGATCTCCTTCCCTGTTGACCTAATCGCTGAAGCCGACGCCCCTCTTCTCTCCTCCTGTAGGTCGACCAGTCCCCATATACTCGCCAAATCCCGATCCCAGCACAGGCAGAGAGCTCTAACTTGTGCGAAATCCTCCTGTCCCGACGGCAAAGCCGCAAGCCTCAACGACCAAACCCCGTAAATCCACTGAACTCTATACCTACGGCCGAACTCCTCTATCCATTGATTGCCCTAGCCGAACCCGGACTCCTCACTCTCAATCACTGTGCCGATCTGCCTGACCTTGATCCACTCGACCTGAGCCATCTGGCCCCATCCGACCTGCATACCTGAGCTTCCTAGGTATATATTATGTCTTTATTTGTAATTACTAATTGATTTGATTACTATTATAGTTAATTCTAGATTAATTATAATTAATTGTTGATAATTATAATTAATTATAATTAATCATAAAAATGAGTTATAATTAAATTAATTATAATTAAATTTTTTTTAACTATAATTAATTATTATTAATTCTAGTTGGTTATGATTAATTAATCATAATTAATTATTTTTAATTGTAATTAATTATTTTTAAATATAAATTAGTTATAATTGAATTTAATTATCATTAATTATTTTGATTATTATAATTAATTAATTATTATTATTATTTAGTTATAATTAATTATGGATTAATTATAATAACCTTTTTTAATTAGAGTTAATTAAATTAATTATAATTAGTAAAAAAAAAAGAAATGCAAGTGCAAGGCACTCTCTTGCCTCGATCCACGTGCCAACCTCGACGCTTACAAAGGTATAATTTTCTAACTCAGATTCTCGCTCTCGAAGTTCGCAGCGGACCGGAAAACTGCCTATACACGCTTTCATAAGCGTGGTAGGATGGGACCCCGGTGCGGCGCTTACAACGAGGCGGGTAATCACCTCAAAATCCTATCCTCGGCGTTCGTGTCGAGCCGGCAAACCGCCTATACACGCTTTCTTAAGCGTGGTGGGAAGGGAACCCGGTGCGACACCTACGGCGAGGAGGGTAGGCCATATACACGCTTTTCTTAGCGTGGTGGGGACAATTTTAAGTACCCGTATGCGGCTCTGTACCTACGGGGAAACAAATGCTTTTCTTTTTCAGGTACGTCGAAGACCCATACACGCTTTCTTAAGCGTGGTGGGGGATTGAAGACTTTACACGGCCGCGGTGTCCTCGAAAGAGGGCATCTACCATACACGCTTTCTTAAGCGTGGTGGGAAAGGCCCAGTTTTCCGTTATTTCTCCTAAACGGGGGAGATGCCGGAATGCTGCCGAAATTTCGAGTGAAAATAAAACTGCACTTGGACCTTATTTGAACAGAATTTGAATTCAAAGTACGACAGAGAACTTGAACAAGATTTGGACATCAAGGGACCTGAATTGAACATTAAATGGACTAAATGCAAACTCGAATGATGAAGAAATTCGAATTTGATTCAAACTTGAACTTGAGTGAAACAAGACTACAATGGATATGGACCCATATTTGAGCTTGAACAATCACTTGAACAAAAATGATGACTCGAGTAACCATGACTTGAACAATCTAGACTCAAGCAAACGAAACTTGATTTGAGCTTAAAAGAACTAAGGGCAGGGAATTTCAGCCTTGGCTTGAATAGTTTGAGCAAGAGATTGAATTTTTAAGGACTACAGGAGACTTGAATGAAGATTGAAGACTCATATCGGGTCTGAACTCAAGCATAAACTGAACTTGGACTCAAACATATACAAAGAACAGAACTTGAATCAATGTTGGATCGTGGGGGATTCATTCCAATTAAACATTGAAATGAATGTTGAACTCAAAGTCGAGCAAAAATGATATAAAACATGAACTCAAATGAACTTAATTTCAATCTGAATTCAAACTTAAATGAGCTGGATACAATGGGCAAGAACTCAAAGTTGAGTAGAATTTAAACTCAACAGATTTAAATTCAAATGAGCAACAACAAGGACATTTGCAGAAGTTCTAGACTTGAATCCAATGACAAAGAGCTGAACTCAGCAAACTTGAATCGCACAAGGGGTTTATGAACTTAAACTCAGTCTGGACTTGAGTTTGAATTTGACATTGGACTGATGAATGACAGGAGAAAACCAATGTTGAGTCAGATTACAGGGAACTAAAACTCAAACAAATGCAAGGATTCAAATCTCATGCAAGCAAATGATGACGTGCAACATGCAACAGATATTGGGTCATCTTGCAATTAATAACAAGTAATCATCAAGCAAATGCACTAGTACGATTTACGAGCAACAACATAAAACCTCCAATATAGGTTATCATTGTTGATTAAAGTGCAAGCACCAATATTACACAAGGTCGGGCACAGTTCGTCTCGTAGGCAGGAGTGCACAACAAGCAATGGGTGTGACTCATCTACAAATAATCTAAAAGGCGGGAATCAAGGAACTTGCAAGATAGTAACCCGGTCATAATGCTCATAATAAGTGCAGCGGGTCGTATATGAGTGGTCATAAATACTGCATGATGAATGTGTTTAGTCACTAGAAATACTGCTGATGAATGAAGACGACAAATAAGCTGTGAATACAACACGTCTCCCTACAAAATAATGACAATTATCTTAGGGATACATATGACAGTCCTCACAAGCACTAAAAGACGTGCACAGTAAATGTAGCAACTTCTCTACCACTTGCAATAATGCAATGTCAGGCAAATGAAAGATTATAGTCTCTTACCAGTCTTGAAGATTGATGTGTTATGAGCATAGCAAATCTCTAGCTAGTATGCATGGAGAAATTGGTGATGGATATAACTCAGTCAAAAGTCAATATCAAGATACAAATAAGCATACTGATCTGCATACCATCAAGGATGAAGATCTGCAATACATACCAGTCTCCTACGAGTACAGATGTATGCATCATATGTCATATGTGGGTAGATACAGACTTTAGTGAATGCAGTATCATGTAGTCAACTTCAGTTTGCGAATGAATACATCTACCTGCAGCAATAGTGGATGTGTTGTAATGACCAAGACCACAGCAAGAATGCATAAGAATACAGCAAATACAGGCTCCCACGAGCCGCTGAAGGAGGACCATTATACATTGAACTTGTTATCTACAAGCAGAAGCAGGAGATTCGTTGGTGCACTGGAATTCATCTACAAAAAGCAACCGGCAGTACACAACAGTCTACCTGTGCAAAGCAGCGAACAACTCAATCCCCGAGCTGCTACAAAATGCCACCGGATCTGCAACACTCGTACAAGCAGACAGAAGGCATCCACGAGCTTCTAAAACAGAATGCTGCATTCAGATGATAATCCCCCGCACATGCACCACAATATGTATACACATAGGTACACAAAAGGGGTAAATACAACTAAAACACCCGCATGGGCCCCGATGAGCGTGTTATTGGTACACACGTGATGTCTAGGGAGGCTGCGCGGGTCAATAAATTTGAACCCGATCCTCCTATGCAAGCAGATAGGAGTAGACACGGTTCAATCAATAATTATAAAATGACCCCAAACACCCCGATGATGGCCGTGTTGAATGCAAATCTCAACCGGAGGGGTTTACATCAATCATCCCAAATGCCTCCCAAACCCTACCAAAACTCCAAAACCCTACAAAAATTCCCAAAATCCAAAATCTCCAAAAATGTCAAAAATCCCAAAAGTCTATGATATTTGAAATTGAAACTAAACCATCCAACACTCAAAGCATGAAATCCATCCACCCTCCGCAACAGTTTGCCGAGGTGGACAAATTAAAATTTACTTCAGCTCACAAAGAGCCAATGCCTAGTCGAAAATATCACTAGGATCCATTCTCAAACAATCTCCTGCCAGCAAGGACGTGGTACGAGTCCTCTAACCGGCAGTTTCGCCGCCAAATGGCACTGCAGGATAAACGGTTATGACTCGGGGCCCTCTAAACCAGGTGGTCGCCGCCAAATGGCACCATTATATTATGGTTATGGCCAGAGCCCGTATGCTCCGCAATGACATCAAATCCTTGAGATATGAATCAATAGGATATGATCGATAGGGCACAAAGCCCCTCTGTTAGCTAAGGTGAATTCAAATTTGTCCCCTTAGGCAAATATTCACCCCAGGTCTACAAGGTACCCTTGGACGAAGCAACCCATGGCTGCCGACAAGGATCCTTCTGTCAGGTTGGGTCGACTACCTCCTCTGACTAAGTAGACCAGGGATCACGATGGCCCGGGATGACGGAACCATGGGATCTTGATCGGGTCTATCATCCATTCCCCCACCATCCGCTTTAAGTGCAGGATGGTGCAATTTCCAATTTTAAATATTAAATCTCCAAATCTCCCAATCTTCCGAATTCCCAAATAACTCCAAATTTTAACATTCCCAACCTATTGCTGCTACTATATGCCAGATCCACGTGTCTCTACGTATCTGATTGACGACTAGCCTTAATCGAAAGTTCTCTCTCGTTACCGGGAGGGGTAATTAACTATAGGGGCTTGCGCCTATAGGAAACCAGAACTCAGATCATAAAGTCCTCGCTAAATGAGGGCGAAATCTCTGGGTAGTGTCTTATCTACTATCTCATCTGCCTTCCAAAATTTACCTCGGAACTTAAATCGTTAAAACTCCCCCCGAACAGAAAGCAAAAGTCGGGCGGAGGCCGGGGCCGAGTCCACAGCGCATCATCTGGAGGCAAATGGAAAAAGTGAGGTCACGAATAGGTATCTCAAACAATATTTGCCTTGTTACGCCATGGACAATCAAAAGTAGTGGCCAGAATTTAAACCATGGGCTCAACTTTCTTACAATACTTCACACCATTCATCTATTGGTATGGGAGACTCCCGTCAATCATAAATCCGTATTTGGGCAGCCACACAAAACCCCGTGATGTTGATGAATGGCTGCAAGAATGAGACCTCATCTTGCATAATATCTGTGACAACCTAAACCGTACCCAGCATTTGTATGAAGCAGCAACCTGATAAGTATTGCTGTGACGTTGAGCTGCAGGTCGGCAATTCAGTTCTGCTTACATTACAGCAATATCAGCAGAAATCTCTCAGGCCAGCACAATCTACTAAACTAAGCCACCGCTACTTTGGACTGTTCACAGTGATGGAAGGAATTGGACACATGGCCTACAAACTTTGGTCGACCGCCTCATTCTGAAATACACCAAGTTTTTCATATCTCCCATCTAAAACCTTACAAGGAGA
Source organism: Dendrobium chrysotoxum (assembly GCA_019925795.1). NCBI lineage: Eukaryota > Viridiplantae > Streptophyta > Magnoliopsida > Asparagales > Orchidaceae > Dendrobium > Dendrobium chrysotoxum. The sequence goes on along the minus strand of CM034314.1, from coordinate 81,031,010 downwards.
ACACCAGTCTTAACGCCACACCTCTTGCATGGGAATTCTGGAACAAACAACCAGTGCTACAACTAGTGCGTATTCTCTAATTATCTTGGATTACCTATGAAGAACTGTAAGCTGTTTACCCGGACCTCATTAATGTGGCTCAAGGTGATATGGACCAATCATAAAAAGCCATCTAGAAAAGCAAAAGAAAACTATGAATGGGACAAGAATAAGAGCTCGAGATGAAGATCAATCTTAAATGTTCCCTATTTTATATTTTCATATTCTTATATTCTGTGTAAACAACTTGTTTTATTGTATTTATCATAAAAAAATCATCAAAAAAATTAACACAGAAAATGATCAAAAATGATACATTGCCTTTTTTATGAAAGACCAAATAGTCCTCAACTATATCAAAGGATAATTTTGGTCCCTCAACTCCTTAAAGAGGAACCAAAATAATCCCACCATGAGACTATTTTGATTCATTTTTAAAGACTTGAGGGATCAAAATGATCCTTTAATATAGTTGAAAACTATTTGGTCTTTCATAAAGATTCAAGGAACAATTTTGGTCCTTTTCTCAAATTTAAAATTGAGTTTCAAATTCTAAATATTTTTATGACTACTGAAATTTAAAATAGTCACAGACCATTCGTGTATACTAATTTAATCCCAGAGAATCACGTTGCTCCAATTAAGTTCCTTGACTTTATAAAATTGATTGCAATTTAGTCCCAAAGGGATCATTTTGGATCAATTTTGTATAATCAAGGGATTGAATTTAAGTAACGTTATATTCTAGGACTAAAATAGTTATTTATGAATAGTTGGGAGACTAATTTGATTATAAAATTTGAGTTGAATGCCATCAAATTTAGATGAAAATTGGCTATTTAAATTTTCATGGTTGAAATAATCAATTTGGGGCCAATTTGGGATTGTCCACTCCAGGAATTTTATCTTTTGGCCAAGGGGTGCTTCCACTCTCTCAACACTCTTTCACCAAAACCACTTCTAAACTCCTCATATATACATACATATATATATATATATATATATATATATATATATATATATATATATATATATATATATATTAAAGAGTTGTAAGTGCTCATAAATACTATAAGGTGATGAATAAAAAAGAGAGGATTTTATTTCTAAGGAAGTAGGGCTTGGTCGCCTGCCTCACCATTATAAGGGTTTCATGATTCCTTCAAGCCTTGTCACTTTGGCGACTTGTATGTTTTCAAGATCTCTATGAATCCTACCCATCTCTTGCTGTAGAATTTTTCTACAATCCTCCCCTCTCCCATATCTATTTTCTAATAATTCTCTCAGAAATCCACCCAAAAGGATCATATGAGCTTTCGGCCAAAACTAGACCTAACCTACCTACTTTTGTTCTAAATCCCATTTGGCTGATCTAAACCCCATAAAAATTTATGGAACATTCCAAACTTAAAGTAGATGCACTCCTCTACCTATTATAAGAATACAAAGCTCATAGTTTCCAATTTTGAAGCACCAAACTCTAAATCCCAGGTTGGGAATTTCGGCCAAACCCCCATTTCTACTACTCGAAAATCTCCATTACATGAAAACTTAACATCGCTCCTTTTAAGACATTCTTAAGTCTAATACCCCATCCCTAGCACCTTTTGGAAGCCTTCAAAGTCCCATTCAATCACCACTTAGAGGCCTAACCCTAGGCCACATCACTCGGCCTTGAGGATAAGGCCGCTCTCCCACCACGAATGGGAATTATTATGAAGACAATCAATGCGGCGGAGCAACCAAGCAAACCTAAAAGCAATAATATCACAGAACCAAATCGTGTGCCAAGGCATTTGATCAGGGAAAGGGCTTAATCAACATGGATGAGAGATTATCAACTAGAAAAATGATGAGGTATGGGTGGTCTGATTAATAAAATAGGTAATCATAGAAATATTGCTTCTATATAACTAATTGAACATATTACTACTTTATTTGCTAAATCTAATATGATTGTTAGCAATAATGGGCACATGCCACCATCTAAGATAAAAAAAGAGTAATGTAATCACCATCGGAAGTAGGGCATAAATGGCTATTGCCATGTACAAGCAGAAGGTAATGAAAAATCCTAAACTATCTTTCTCATTTTTTGTTTCTTCTCCCTTCTCTTCTTCTAGCTTGCCCAAGAATTTTCTTCTTCTCTCCCTAGCGCCGTAGCTGGAGCCTTTGATGAGCTAATATCACCATTTATCACCTAACAAATATATATCATAAGAAACATATGTGGAATCAAGTTTTAACTTTTGTTATGAATTAACTATTTATCATGTATATGAAAAATATAAAGATAAATGAACATCATTTAAAAGGCCCTATTAAATGACAAATTGTATCTTTTTTTTTCACCAATCAAAATAATCCAATACATAAAAAATATAATCAACACATTTGATTTCAAGCTTTTTAAAAGTTAGTATAATTTGTAATTAAAACTATCTCCTCACACAACTATAGTCATCCAATGTAAAAATGTTTATGCATCTGAGTGATGATCAAACAATATGAAAAATTATTGAAAATATATATGCCACTATCTTGTAAAGATGTTAAAAAGAATAAAAATTTTGATCTTGTGCTTGAAAATCATAGCCTCAAAATCTAATTGAATGAAAAATAATAATTCTCTTCCAAATAGAAGGGCATATATTTCAGGGTATGAGCCTCAAGCCACTCAACTAATATTATTTAAATTGTATTTCAGGGACCTAGCTTAAGTCGAGCATCAGGCACTTGATGCTAAAAAGAAATTCCTAGAATAAAAATCTTAACTATGACTATTGTAACTGAATCCATCAAATCAATTCCCAAATTAATCCATTTGTAGAATATAAATAGTGTTTCCCATACAGAATAGGAATATCAGATAAAAATTCAACAACAAATTATCACGTTAAAGTTTTGTTGGTGATAGCTCATATAGCATTGGCGAATATTCTTGCCTAGTTTAGGGAGTTATTTATAGTAGCAAGGTAGCCGAACACAAAGGTTTCCACCTGCTGCATCGATATATAAAGTTTTAGAAAGAAAATATAAGAGACTGCAATTGGTTGCTGGGATGGTAATTGGAATTCATAGTGAACAGGATAATGGTACTAGTTTGCCTATCGGGAACATGAATACAAAGTATAGAATATTTCCTAAGCATTTACATAAGGCCAATACCTGCAGAACTAAACTTCTGAAGACAATAATGACATTAAGATATATATATAAGTTTCAAAACCCTCTAAAAGCTATCACAAACAGTTTGCATCAGAAAGAGCTCAATCACAATGATATATAAATTCTTATGAAATGTAAACACATAGCCCATCAATCATTTTCAGGATTCATACAATATAACTCCACAAATCACTTTACATGTAAAGCGAGCATTTTTTTTTAATAAAAAATGCATGCAGGTTGGTAAGGGTTATAGATGGAAAAGACTGAACAAAATAATTCCGTAGAATGCCTAAAAGATTAGTAACAGCCGAGTTTAAGGTGTTATGTTGACTAGATCTATTGCAGGGTGCAATTTTGTGGGCTGCTACTATTATTTTTCGCCTGCATTGGAGCATCATAGTTTAGGAAGTAGAGAGTTAGCTTCAAAGCAACAAGAAAATTTTCATAATAACAAGCTCATGCATGAGATGTGAAAGACTTTGTGATTAGAAAAATCATGTTGGCATTGCACATTATGTTGCATACCAGTGGAGTATCTTGGATAAGGAGAAGACCACTTAAAGATACGAAAATTCAATAGTGGGTGTATGTTTAAGTTTGATGGTACCAATTCAAAGTGCAACATTTATGTTATAGAAGCCACTCACAAGGATTCAACTCATGTGACATTTGGTCTGTTGAGGTTACGCGGTGTAATCCCTTAAGAATATTTGGAGATCAAAGAGCTTAGAATGGATAGGTGACACAAACGAGATTCAATTTTGTTATAATATTGATTCAAGGGAGGAATTAAAATGTAGATTCAATAATTGATTTACTAATAGCATTATTACGCTATAATTAGAAATTGAGGATCTCATTTTCTATAGTTACATCTACAATTAAGAGAAGGGATCAGGCATAGTTACTCTAAAATCAAGAGCAGGGATCAAGTAAACTATTGACAGTGTTTTTGCATACAATGATGTTCGAAAATTTTAATATTCTTACCTCTTGGTTGTATTTCATGTAGTTTTTGTGATAGACAACTAGACCGCTTCAACTAAATCGGTGCAATTTAAATATATGAGCAGCTGTGGTCAAGCGGAGTCGAACGTGAGCGAGAAAACAGCAGGACTGAGTGAGTCGCTTGCAACGTGAGCGCGAGCAAAAATGGACACGAGTCCTCACGTGAGACAAATCGACTTAGTTCTATTCATTGTAATCTAATGCAATACAGAGAGGAGTTCACATGCAAGAGAGGAAGGTTGTGCTTGCAGTTGTGGTTTTGATCGGTTGAGAAGAGGAGTTTGAGGTCTATGAGCTGTTGCTCCTCAACAAAGATGAAGGGAAAAGTAGAAGAGGAGCTCGTGTGATTTGTATTGCTATCAACACGAAATCAAAGACATAGGGATGTTCGGCTGAGCATTTCTGTTCAATAGGATAGAAGGTTCATGCACTCTGGTTCGTTCGAAAATAGAAGAGTTGTGCAATCATAGAAGATAGAAGAAGTGTGTTGTTTTGATCGAATACAAGGAAGGAGAGGACGCGACCTTTTTGGTTTAATTGGGAGGAGAGGAAGAGAAAGTTGGATTAATTGATAAGATTGGAATCGATAGAGGAAAGAGATAAGTTGTGTGATTTATTCAATGGAATTAGAGATAGAGACGAGGTTGAATCAATTGTTTAAGTCAGAAAGCAAAGAGATAGAGATAGGGTAAGCAAATTTCATGTTTGGAAAAAAAATAAGGGATTTATGATTTCAATGTGATTATGTGAATTAATTAATTAGGTGTTAGTGTTCAACGAGAAAGAAGAAAGAATAGGCAATGATCCATGCAATCTCAACTTGACGAAGAGGAAGGAAATTGGAGGTAAGAAATGCTATTAATTAATCATCAGTTTGATCTTCTTATAGAATATAAGTAGAAATATGCCTTCATAATTGGAGGCGTTCGAGATTGTCTTTGATAATGTTTGATACGTTCGACATTTCCCTTGACGACGTTTGACTTCTCTAAGGTTAATTTTAATATTATTTAATATTATTAATGTTGTTTTGGACAGTGGAAGAATTGAGAGGTATAACTAAAACAAAATATCAGAAGCAAGTGTTCTCCGAGAATGTTTGGGTAAGTGTTAAATATGTTAATGAAAATTTAATTTGAAATATAATGAAAATATAATTTTAAAATAGATGTGTAACTTGACATAATTATGTTGATAGGTAACGCTTGAAGAATTCATGTGAACCTGTCAATATCAGAAGAAAACAACGAAAAGTCACCCAAAATCTCCCTCCAAACCAAGAAAAATAACAATTCTCCTGTCAAAGCGATGGAAATGAAAGGAAAACAACAAGATACAAGTGATCCTCTATTCGAGATGAGGATCTAACTCTCCAAAATCTCTAGACGCCGCTAGAGCCCGCCAAGCACCAAACAAAAAATTCAATAATATTCAAGATCTCTAACCCTAAACCAAAACTCCTATTTAAAGCAAAACATAAAAATAACCCAAAATGACTAAACAGCCCCCCCCCCTCCCTCTCTTCCCTAGGCACTGGACCCCACCCCTAAAGGGGCAGGATTTTGAACCTGCAACACTGCAGGCTTCCGCCTGCTGCATGTGATGAGCCGGTCCAAGGGCTTGGCCGGCTGGACCGGTCTAGGCGTATCAATACACCGCTCCCAAAAAACTACCTTGTCCTCAAGGTGGAAAGACGAAAATTAATGTTGCACCCTCTCGTAAGGCTCCCATGTAGCATCATAATCTGGAAGATCCCTCCACTTGATCAACATCTCCTTTATCCCTCCTCCCTGGCGCACCCCTTGTAGCTCAAGGGGTTCCAATACCACTTCCAAATCTTTAGTCAATATTGCTAGCAATTTTGAACTCGCTATGTGATCCCCTACATCTCTCCTCAACTGTGATACATGAAACACTGAATGTATGGTGGCGGTGGGAGGCAACCTCAAACGATATGCCACTGCTCTTTAAAGCAAAACATAAAAATAACCCAAAAGGACTAAACACCCCCCTCCCCTCTCTTCCCTAGGCAGTGAACTGGTCTAGGTGTATCATATGTATTGATGGTTAGATGGTACATTAAGGAGGGCATTTAAAATTTTAAGAAACTTAAAAGTGGAAATTCAAACTTTGAAAAGAAAGTGAGGCGAGCAATTACGTTCTATGTTATAACATTTACAAGTTTATTATTGATTCCATGCAGTTATTGATATGGCATTTTATATGTACTTAACAATTTCAATACCATAGCTTTACATTAAAATAATAAAAAAAATCAAATGATTTGTATTACTAAATACTAAATAGTATATATTAAATGTAATTGCATCATATTCAAACTGAAAGGAAAACTGAAATAAAAAATAAAAATGATAAAAATATGACATTAAATGAAAAGTACTAAAATGAAAAAAGATATATGCATACAAATATACGAATTTATCATCTTATAGTATTGGTTGAGGACGTAGCATACCCGTGCACGAAAAAAAATGGAAAAGGTTAGAAATTGATATGAAGATGGAAATTGTTGTACCTAATATTAGTACAAAATTTAAATGGAACTTCTTGAATAAATAAATTATTAAAAGTTAAAAATTGACAATTGGAATACTAAAGAGAGTTCATGTAAATTGATGATTAACAGTACTCACGTTTATATTCTTATTAAATGAAAAGTTTAATGATATAGCATAACTATTATTATTATTATTATAATTATTGCTATATTATAGAACTGTAATTAATTACTGAGTTTGATATAAAAACTCAACCCATTAAATTAAATATTTCAAGTAAATCCCAATTGAATGATTGACCAAAAGGGCTTCATGCTCAAAAGTTCAATTGAAAATATGTATGAATTGTTTTACGCATATTTTTAGATTGGTGATTGATGATTAATGCCTCTTTTAACAATTTGGGATGTTATTTTATTTGATTGTTTAGTGAACATTAAAAGAATTAATTTATTGTTCGACTATTATTCTTGACTTACTCGGGCAGGTCGTGACCGTTTTCTTATCAAAACTTGGATTTCTTAAGGAGTGTAAAGGAGCCTATAAGAAGAGGTGCTTGATTTAGAGTTTGATCAAGAAAAAATACGGCGATCTCTTTTGGTTCCTTACCCTCTCGAATCTATTATTTCTAGAGAATCAATGGCTTCAAATGGTTATTGCAAGAAGAAAGCTTTGAGTATAAGATAATCTTTTAGTGTGAGATTCTTGGGTTTCCTCTCCTTCATTGTGTGTGGGTATACTAGGGAATTGAGAAAGAGCTAGTGAATGATCGTTTTGTACACTACAATTTTGATTCCTTCTTCATAAATTGAACACTCTCCTTCCTTGTAAACTTAGGCTTCACTAAAGTGAATCAAGCAAATCTTGGTGCCTTTGTGATGTATTATTTTTCTCTTTTGTATTTTATTTTGTAAGACTATATTAGATTTTTCTTTAGCTTATGATTTTTTAATTGCTAATACTTTATTTAAGAAAAGAGATGAGCATCTCATCACTTATAAGAATGGTTATAGTAAAACTCAGATTGATTATTTTCTTATAAGAAAAGTAGATCGTTTAGATTGCAAAGATTGTAAAGTTATTCCGAGTGAAAGTTTATGTACCCAACATCGCTTATTAGTTTTAGACTTTAAGATGAAGGGGCAGAAAATAAAAAATAAAGTAAAACAATTTTCTAGGATTAGATGGGGGCATTTAAAGAATAGTAATAAAAATATTTTTTAGAGTAAGATTTTAGATTCTAAAATTTTGTTTGTGCATGAGGATGCTAATGTTATATGGGAAAAAGTGGCTAGTGATATTAAAAATATTGCAAAAGATGTGTTTGGAGTATCAAAGGGAAAAGCCCCTAATAGTAAAAATAGCTGGTGGTGGAATCCAATTGTGCAAGAAAAGATAAAAAATAAGAAGATTTGTTATAAAAATTGGTTTAGATATAAAATTCTGATAATTGGGAAAGATATAAAGAGGCATGTAAGGATTCTAAGAAAGCAATATGTGATGCAAAGATCTTAGCTTTTAATGATTTATATAATAGATTAGATACTAAAGAGGGAGAAAGATATATGTATAAGCTAGCCAAACAAAGAGATAGGAGTAGTAAGGATTTAATTCAAGTGAAGTGTATTAAGGATGAAGATCAAAAAGTACTTTTCTTAGAAGATGATATTCAACAAAGGTGGATGAGATATTTTGATAAACTTTTTAATGAAGATTGTAAGAATACAATTGACTTTAGTGACCTTAGCACCCTAAATGAAAATAAAGATTTATGTTTTTATTGGCGTATTAGTAAAACCGAAGTTAGAGAGACTTTAAAGAAAATGAAGTGTAGAAAAGCTGTTGGACCTGATGATATCCCAATAGAGATGTGGAAATGCTTAGGAGACGAAGGAATTTCTTGGCTAACTAAACTTTTTAATACTATTTTGAAGACTAAAAAGATGTCAGATGCGTGGAGAATGAGTGTATTAATTCCTATTTATAAGAATAAAGTTGATGCACAAGATTGTGCAAATTATAGAGGAATTAAGTTAATGTGTCACACTTTAAAACTATGGGAGCGAGTTATGGAGCGTAGGTTGCGGCGTGATACTAATGTTTCTCAAAATCAATTTGGATTCATACCTAGTAGGTCTACTATGGAACCCATACATTTATTGAGAGGTTTGATGGAGAAATATAGGGAGAATAAGGAGGATCTACATATGATATTTATTGATTTAGAGAAAGCATATGATAAAGTTCCAAGAGAATGGCTATGGAGAGTTCTTGAAAAGAAAGGAGTTAATAATGCTTATATTCAAATCATTAAAGATATGTATGAAGGAGCTATTACTTGTGTTCAAACACAAGGTGGTTTGACCAAGTATTTCCCTATTTCGATTGGATTACATCAAGGATCAGCTTTAAGCCCATATCTTTTCGCGTTAGTCATGGATGTTCTCACTAGACATTTACAAGAGGATGTACCCTGGTGTATGCTTTTTGCTGATGATATTCTTCTTGTTGACAAGACTAGAGAGGGAGTTGAAGGTAAACTTGAAGTCTGGAGATCAACCTTAGAGCTAAAGGTTTTCTCTTGAGTAGATCTAAAACTGAATATATGGAGTGTAATTTTAGCAGTAATAGACCTAGTGAGGGGATTGTGACTTTGGGCGATCAAGTCATTAATAAGAGTACACGTTTTAGATATCTTGGATCTATTGTTCAAAGTGATGGTGAAATAGATGGGGATGTTATCAATAGAATTCAAGTTGGATGGTTGAAGAGGAGGAATGCATCGGGCTTGTTGTGTGATGGAAAAATCCCCCTCAAACTTAAGGGAAAATTCTATAAGATGGTGGTGAGACCTGCAATGCTTTATGGTGCAGAATGTTGGCCATTAAAAGAGAAGCACAATACTAAGTTATGTGTTGCGGAGATGAGGATGCTCAGGTGGATGAGTGGATTTACTCTTAGAGACAGGATACGAAATGAGCATATACGTGAAAAGGTTGGAGTAGCTCCAGTGGAGGATAAGATTAGAGAGAGTCGCCTTAGATGGTTTGGTCACATAAAACGGCGGCCTTCTGATGACCCAGTTAGGAAAGTAGAGGTATTAGATTTGACTTATGTTAAGAAAGGTAGAGGTAGACCTAAAAAGACTTGGTTAGAAAATATTAGAAATGATCTTTCTTTATTAGATTTAAACGAGAATTTGACTTTGAACCGGACACAATGGAGAAAAAGGATTCATGTTGCCGACCCCACGTAGTGGGACAAAGGCTTGATGTTGTTGTTGTTGTTCTGTATTTTATTTTGTAGCACTCAATGTCAATCATAATGATGCTTTCCCTTCAAAATCATTTGGCACCTCAAAGAAAAGACCTTTTACTTTTAACAGTGAATGAATGCAGTCAAAGAACAGGAGTTAGAAGTGGAACTCAATGTCAAAGTTGAAAACAACAAAATTAAGAAGTTGGGTCAACTTATTTCTAAATTGAGCTTAGCAGCCATCAAGTAGCTATTCAGCATTTGAAAGTTTATATATGAAGTTCCATAAATGTAAGTGCTATTATCAATTCAAACAAGACACTTATTTTACATAACACTTTTCATTACGTAGGATCTCTCATATATCAAAAGGGTTGTTCCTTCCTTTTGAAGAACAAGAACCTCTTTCTTTTTAAGATCATGGAAGAGATGGCAGGCTGTTATATGAAGCCAAAGGAGGAAATATTTCTTACAATAGATGCTTCAGAATACATCATTGTAAGCTAATTGAGATTAAAGAAATAAGATTTTAGGTATTAAATAAAATAAAACATGGATTAATTATGTGTAGAAAACTAATTTCATATATCAAATTTTATGAAGGGCTAAAATAAAAATATGAAAAATTAGTTGTAATATATGATTATGATCCACAACCTATATGGATAAGATACACCCCTTCATATAGATAAGATACATTTTTTCATATGTATATAAGACACATTCTCATTCTCTTGTATAATCCCATTCTTCCGATATCCCATCATTAGGGAAATACAGAGATTCTTCTCCAAAGGAAACCCTAATAGATTGGAAGATTAATAACTCGAAATCATCTCCCTTCTTTGAATCAAAGTATGATTTTACTTTCATTCTATCTCCGTGATTTGACATGAAGGATCATGAGTTAATATGATTTTCTTCATTAAAATTTTATGTCCCTTTTCTAATTCTAACAAGTGATATCCAAGCTGATTTTCATGTTGAATCATTGAGAAATATTTTCATTGATAATTTAATAGACATTTGGTTAAGTTTTTTTCTTTCGAAATTAATTTCTTGGTCAAATGTTTTAGCATTCGGATATAAGAAATTCCATTAATTTTACATACCACTTTTAGTCTCAATTTTGGGCAATCAGAGATAGCCATAAATTTGCTTATAATATTTTGATCATAAGAATTTTTTATTATTCTTCTTTGAATTTGATTTAGATGACATTATAGTGATGGCAGTTTGCAAAAAAAAAAAAAAATTTGGTGTGCGATTTTGCAAACAACTAATTGAATTAATGATTTTTTCTGATAAAGGGATGTACAACTATTTTATTGGATTAAGGCTTGATGTTGTTGTCGTTGTTGTTGTTGCCAATTGAAGGACCAACTGTTCAATAAAATTCAATTTTTATTTTTTTGGATGTCTAATATTTTGAAATATAGTAATTCAAACAATATGTTACCCAAATAATTTATCTTGTGTAAATTAATTTATTTAGAATATTAACATAATTGTGTGAATGTAATTAATATAAATATTGAAAACCCAAAGGAAGGTTAATATTTAGTCAACTTGCACCCACACATGTGGTGATACATATTGGATAATTATAAGGTGTTCTATGTGAATAATAAGTCAATTAAAAAATAGACTTATTGCTTGACATAATTTATTTGATTACTATACTAGAAGTGCTACTCATAAGTTAATATTTTACCCAAAGACTAAATATTAATGTTGTGCTAGGTATCTTCTGATGTGACTCACCACTATTTGAATTTAATTGATTATTTGATATGAATTCTTACGTGAACATATTGTTGTTTACTTTATTCTTTGTTCAGCTATTGTGTTCACTTATACAATATATACTAATGTCAATCTCATTACCACGTTAAATGAGACCAATTTCAAGAAATGGAAAGAGAATGTTATAATTGTTCTTGTCTATATGGATCTTGATCTAGCTTTATGGATAGAACGACTCGCTAACCTTACAAACAAGAGATCTATTGAAGATAAAAGAGACCTTGAAAAATGGGAACGTTCAAATCGTATGAGTCTCGTGATCACAAAGCGAGGAATTCCGAAAGCCTTCAAGGGCACTTTCTCAGAAAAAATCACTTTGCTAAGGGATTCCTCAAAGAAATTGAAGAACATTTTGCTAAAAATGTTAGGGTTGAAACAATCTTGCTTCTAACAAGCTTGATTTCAATGTGGTATAAGGGAAAAGGAAATATAAGGGAACACATTACAAAGATTTCTCATCTTGGTTCAAAACTAAAGACATTAAAGTTAGAGCCATCCAAGCATTTGCTAGTACATTTAATTTTGAGATCATTTCATGCACAACTTAACCAATTCAAGCTCAATTATAACTGCCAAAAGGATAAATGGTCTTTGAATGAGCTCATTTCTCAATATATGCAAGAGGAAGAAAGGCTTAAGCAAGAAAAGACTAAAATGCCCACTTGGCAAATGCATCCAAGGAAAGGAATAAGAAAAGAAAGAAGGACAAGAAAGATGCAAGTGGTCCAGCTCAAAATAAAATAAGAAAGAGTTGGAATCCTGTTATTTCTATTATAATAAACCTAGACAAATAAAAAGGATTGTACCAAATATCATACTTGGCGTGTACATAAAGGTACACTTGTCACTTTGGTATGTTCTGAGGTTGATTTAGATTTAGCACCAAGACACGCTTGGTGGATAGATTATGGTGCTATTACTCATATAAGTGTATCTATACATCTATACAGGGTTACCTGAGTTGTCAAAAGCCAAATGATGTTGAAAGATTCATAAAAAAGGGCGATGACAAATAGGTGGAAGTTTAGGCTATAGGGAACTTTTGGTGACTATTGAAGATTGGATGCTATTTAGATTTAAAAGAGACTTATGTTGTACCGTCATTTAAACTAAATATAGTTTCTATTTTTTTTCTTTGGACAAATTTGGCTATCTTGTTCCTTTGCAAATAGTCAATTTAACGTTTCTTTGAATTCAAATATTAGTATCGATTCTTTATGATGTCATGATAACCTATATTTACTTGATACAGTTGCCTCATTTAATAAAATATTACATATGAGTTCACGTGATATGAAACGCAAATTAACTAATGAGCCTTATGTTTCATTATAGCACAAACACTTAGGTCATATCTCTAAAAATAGAATCTTGAGACTTGTGTCTGATGAGATTATTGATTCCCTTGATTTCATAAATTTTCAAGTTTGTATTGATTGTAGTAAGGGAAAACATACAAATATAAGGAGATTAGGTGCTAATATAACTTCTGATGTCTCAAAACTAATCCACACATATATTTGTAGGACATTCCCTTTAGCTTTTTTTTTGGAATGATCAATAATATTTCATTTTATTTATTAGATGATTTTGATCCACCTTAGTATCAAAAACAGCAACAAACTTCAAGAGATTCAACACAAAAACAGATTTATATTAATAGAAAATCAAATACGAACAAAACAAGATACAATGGTCCTCTTTTGAGAGGACCTTCTCTCCCAAACCCTAGACGTCTCTATGATCCCTCACAAAAAGAAAATTACAGCACTCTCAAATCAAATTCTGTATACAAGACATAACATAAACTCTCCTACTTATAGCAAACAATAAACAACAAATTTCATCCTAATTGTAATTAAAATTTTTATAAATAATTCCCCTTTGATTAAGAACCTTCCTAAATAGCTTCTTCTTGATTAGGAAACTTCCTCAATCAAATCGGTCGGTCCATCAATACTCCCCTCCTACAGTGTCACCTTGTCCTCAAGGTGGAACGAAGGAAACTATTGCTGAAGCACTGGACTGAAAAATAGACTGTCACTAGGTCGAATGATACCTGCCTCCAGCATCTCTCTGATCAATCTCTCGATTTCATCCTTCTGGAGTTGGGGAGAATGGTACGAATGAACACTGATATATGAGACTCCTTCCTTCAAAATGATAGCATGCTCGTATTCCCACGGAGGAGGTAACCCCCTAACTGGCTGGAACACCTCTCAATACTGTTGTAGGAGTGGTTGAACCATGTCTGGTGCTTCTATCTTCTCCCCATCTTCTTCTCCGTCCAAACTCTGCAGCTCCACCAAAAATCTCACTCCTTCACTCTTTCCCCTCCTTGGAACTAGCTCGTGAGCCAACTCAAACTCGACTCGTTTATGAGCTCGCGAGTTGAGCTTATCGAGCCACGAGCTCAAGCTCGAGCTTAAACTCGAGCTCGAATATTAAACGAGCTCGAGTTCGAGCTTATTAAAATTCGACTCGTTCGCTTGCAAGCCGACTCGAATTAATTAATTATTTAAAATTTAAGCTGACATAAAGTTTAATGTATTAAAAATTATATAACATGTATTATACATGTAATTAGATAGCCGTTGTTTTTTTTTTCTTTTCTTAAGAGAAAAAGCTGCTGCAGCCTACTTTTTCTAATCAAATTAAAGTAGCATACTGATGCGGACATCCGATCTTGAAGATTATCAAAGGAGGAGACGACGATCGAAGGACGAGATCATTCCACCTTATCTTAATTTGTTATTTGTAATTTTTATTTTTATTATGAATTTTTCTATTTTTACCATTACTTAAGGGAGTTGTCTTATGTAAGCCCAAGGGGCAATGTTGTCTTTTATTTGTTTCTTTTATCTTTAGGCCTATATATAGAGGCCCTTGTTCTTGTATGAGGTAATGATGGATTTTTAATAAAAAAAAAAACCTTTGGAGCCTTTGTCTTGATCTCTGTGTGAGTTTTGGAGAGGAGAAGTCCTATGGGAGGACAACCTTGTTTCCACTAGTCGCAGGATGGGTCCGGGCTCGTGGATTGAAGTACCTCGGGGAGGGCAACATAATACCCACCAGCCGCAAGAAGAGTCCGGGCTCATGGTTTGTATCGGTTTTATTTTATTTTTGTTTCGTTGTGTTTCTTTTCCTAAGCACCACCTCCTTCAATTCCTCCACCGTCAGCCAACCTCACCTCCTCCCCATCCAGCCCCGAACCGCCGGACAATTTCCCTCCACTTCCACAAAACCGGCCTCCTCTTCTTCTTCCCACCCATGACATTAGCTCCACCTCCAGCCTCCCCGCCAACCTCCCTAGCCGCCAGCCTCACCAAACCGCCGGCCACCTTCTTTCCCCTTGGCTCCACAAATCTCCCTTTACATTCAAAACCCTTTCCTATTTTAGCCCTTCTAATTTAGTAACAAATTTAAATTTAAAATTCAAATTAATTTGAATTTGAATTTGTTTTCTAAATTAGGATTCTTATTTTAGGAAAGTATTTGAATTAGGTCCAATTAAATATTTAATTGGATGTGATTTAAATATTTCTCATTAATTTAAGGTTCCCATCAAAGCCCTTTTAAATTCTCTTTGCATAACCTCTACTCTCCCTCTTAATGGCCGGCCCCTCCCCTTTCCATATTCCCTCCCCAATTAATTCCCCTCTATATCAATTATCTCCTCCCTAATTAATGGCTCTAATTAAAGAGATAATTAATCCATCTCTTCCCTCCCTTCCCTTCTAATTTGAATTTCAAATTCAAATTCCTTAATTATTGGAAATCTGAATTTTGAATTTCAAATTTTAATTTTTTTTATCCCCCCCCCCTCTTCGTTCTACATCACATACACTTTTCCACCAAAAAAGCAGCAGTATACATAATTAAAGCAGCCTCTTTGAGAACAACACCCTTCTTCTTCTTCATTTTTTCAAGCAAGCTTTCTTCTCCACAGCAAGCGAGCCACAACAAGCACTTACCAGCGACAACGAAGCCAACTTCAGCTCTTTTGATTTTTTTTCCTAAGCTCTCGAGCCTAAGAGAAAATGGACGAGTCAAGCTCGAGCTCGAGTTTGAGCAGCTATTTTGAGTGACGAGTCGAGCTCGAGTTTGCTGATACTCAAGCTCGACTCAACTCGTTTACACCCCTAGTCCCACAATACAGCATGTTAGGATCCCCTAGTGCGAATGGTGTTTCTGAGACACGAAACAGGACTCTTAAGGACATAATAATAAGTATAATAAGTCATTTTAACTTTATCAAAATCTCTCTAAGGAGAAACACTGAAGACTGCAGCTTATATTCTCAACAGAGTACAATTAATATAGTAGCCAAATCTCCTTAGGAGCTTTGGACAAACAAGATGCCTAGCTAGAAGCATTTTCACATTTGGAGATGTCCAATTGAGGCAAGGGCTTATAGGCCAAATGAAAAGAAACTGAATACTATAACAGTTAGCCGCTAATTTAGTGGATACTTTGAGAAATCAAGGAGCTACAAGTTTTATGATCCCACCAAGTACATTTTTGAAATGGGAAATGCGACATTCATTGAGGATGTTGAGCTTTCGGGAAGAAATAAGGCTAGAAACTATCTTTGAAGAGGAATCCATCCCTACTCCTAATGCTTTGATAATGATATTTTTGATATTAACCAAGTAACAAGTCCAAGACTTCAAGATAATATTGAGCAACTCCAAACACAAAATGAAGTAATTATTCCTGAAGAGCAAACTCAACAACCTCAAGAACAATGCCATTTAGGAGATCTACAAGAGAAAAGAGAAATGCAATTTGTGATGATTTTATGGTTTTTTTCTCCAAGAACACAAGGATGGCATTAGATTGGTGTCAAATGATTCAATCAACTTCCATCAAGTCATGTAAAGTTCTAATTCTCAGAAGTGGATTAACACTATGAATGAAGAGATTAAGTCTATGAAAGACAATAACCGTTTAGGATCTCATTCCATTACCTGAAGGTGCGAAGCCTAATGGATGTAAATGGATATTTAAAATCAAGAAGGATTCGAAGGATGATGTGGAGAGATATAAGGTTCAACTTGTTGTAAAGGGATTTACTCAAACATATGGTATTGATTTTAAAAAGACTTCCACCTATTTCAATAGAAAAAGACTTTTAGGATTATCGTAGCATTTGTGACACATTTTAATATTGAGTTACATTTGATGGATGTAAAGACAACGTTTCTAAATGGTGATATTGATGAAACAATTTATATGATGCAACCAAAAAAATACATCAGGAGACCTAAAGAAGATGATTTGCAATTCAAAGAAATCCATCTATGAGCTTAAGCAAGCTTCCCATCAATGATATTATAAATTTCATCAAGCAATAGTCTCATTTGGTTGCATAAAAAGCCTCTAAAATATTTTATAGTTCATTTTCTATAATTAATAGCCTGCTTTTTAGTATTAGAAATGCATAATTTTTTTATAACTTTCTTCTAATGGTTTGCTTGGAGGTGGCCAGGACATTTTCTACAGTTGCTCTTAGAAAATTAAGTTTTTACCCATTTATGTATAAGCAATACCAAAATCAACTATAGGATAATATTTTCAAATAAACTTACATAGCTTATAAAAATAATCTGACTTTTTCAAAACTACAATAAAATGTAGAGCCTTCTTATAGATTTTAGTATGCAATTCAATATTTAATTGATTGCTTATCCATAAGAGTGTGCTTATCAATCAACATCTAACATATATTTCATTGATAGGCATTATATACATGACCTTATGAGATGCGTATAAAATAAAAGTGTTAATATTCTAAATTAGTTAATAAAAAGAAAATACATTGTGAATCAATGTATACATACCTTCATTATCACTCTTACTTTAAATGGCTAAACTATAAGTCCTTTATTTTAAAAATCAAAATAGCCAAGTCTATCTTGTATATACATTGAGACAAAAATTGCATGATTTTAAAAACACTTATGTGGGTTTAGCTGGACATTCTTTCCAAGCAGGATTATAATACTAGAAGTCGGATTGACTTAATCTCAAATGAGGTTTCAAATTCATAAATCCTATGTATTTTCATATATTTAGGTCCAAGTTACTACCTATGAGTAGCTCTCACCCTAGTCTACGATCCGAGGCTAATGTTCTTTTTAGTCACATCATAAGTCCTCACATTTCTGAACATTTTATCAATCTTTTGTAGTTGGAATATAAGCTCCAATATTTTAAATTAAATTGGTCAATTTAAACATAAATTCAATCTTAAAATATAAAGCCTAACATAGAATTGTAAGAAATATCTATGAGTTTCTTAGAATCAAGCACTCATATCTTTCCTCCTTCAACTTTTATTCAAAATTAATTTCAAGTAGATCAAATCATTCTTCTTCTTGAAATGTCAAAGATGAAATTTTTTAAATGTTTGAAATCAATTTAGCCAATGTTTTGATAAAAAAATTAAACCACTATTTTAATTGAAAATTTTTCTAAGGGTCAAATATTCTTAGGATGTAATTACCCATAGAGACTTGCCCTTATAGAAAATTTGCATCTTATAATAAAAATAAATCCTATTCAATCAAATATATTATGAGAGGAAAAATCTTTGAGTATACAATAACATCAAGTCTTTATCCCACTACGTGGGGTCAACTATATGAATCGTTTTTCTCAATTGTGTCCTATCAAGAGTCAAACTCTCATTTAAATCTAATAAAGGCATTTCTAATATTTTCTAACCAAGTCTTCTTAGGTATACCTGATGGGGACATCAGCACATGGAAAGTCTATCAAAGACGTGACCGTCGATCTACGGCCACGATCAAGTCATTATATTTCTGAGATTGTTTTGTGTATTTTCTATTTTTCATATCATATGGTATTTTGCTTTATTAGTTCCTGTTGTACCCTTTTATTAAGGGATGTTGTATGTAAGCCCTAGGGGCATTGTCATCCTTTATTTTGAGAGTCTTTTGTATGAGGCTATTTATAGCCCTAGTGTGATCCTTTTCAAGTTAATGATTGAATGAAAAGAAATTTCTGCATTGTGAGTTCTTGTGAGAACTTGAGAGAGTTTGGAGAGATCCCTTGGAGAGGGACTTAGATCACCCACCAATTTTGGAAGAGTCCGGATTCGTGGTTAGTTTCGTAGTATCCTTCTTCCTCCCTTCTCCCTCCCCTTCTAGCCCACGGCCCATATCCTTTTCCCCCACCACCGCCGGCCCTACTCCCCTTCCCCACCCACGGCCCAAGTCGTATGTAAGCCCTAAGGGCATTGTCGTCGTTTATTTTGAGAGTCTTTTGTATGAGGCTATTTATAGCCCTGGTGTGATCCTTTTCAAGTTAATGATTGAATGAAAAGAAATTTCTGCATTGTGAGTTCTTGTGAGACCTTGAGAGAGTTTGGAGAGATCCCTTGGAGAGGGACTTGGATCACCCACCAATCTTGGAGGAGTCCGGATTCGTGGTTAGTTTCGTAGTATCCTTCTTCCTCCCTTCTCCCTCCCCTTCTAGCCCACAGCCCATATCCTTTTCCCCCACCACCGCCGGCCCTACTCTCCCCTTCCCCACCCACGGCCCAAGTCTCCCACCCTAAAGCCGCCGGCCTCTCCCCTTCACTCCCCACCTTCAGCCGCCCCTAAATCCCCCTCTAACCGAACACCCCCCCCCCCCCAACTTCCTCAAGCCCACGCCCAACGGGTCGCCGGCCCTAGCCTCCTTGCCCTCTTGATGTTGATTTCAATCAACATCAATGCTTGCCTTAATCCCCTTACTCAATTTAGGAAAGGTTTCAATTCAAATTGGATTTCAAAATCTTTCCTAAATTAACTCTTTTAAATTAGGAAAGTTCTTTAAATTAAGTCTAATTCAAAATTAAATTAGATTTGATTTAATCTTTCTTTCTTAATTTAAGTTTCTAAACTAGGAAACCCTTTTATTCTCCCTCTCCAATTCCCTTTCCCCCTCACCATGCTGCCGGCCCCCCCTCTCTCTCTCCCCTCTTTCTCTCTCCAATTCCCCCTCTCCACATTAACTCCTATTCTCTTTGAAAATTAAATTCAAATTTTGATTCCTATTTTCCCTCTAATTAGAAATCTGAAATTCATTTCAGATTTTAAACATTTTCTTCTCAAAACCCTAACCCTAACTCCTCCAAACCCTAAATCTAACTTCCCAACGTGCCTCCCTTTGGCCGGCCCCTTTCTCCTACCTCTTCCCACTTGGATTTTGGAGAGAAATTCCTTTTTTCTCAAAGAAGGATGGTAAGGACAACAAAGATCATGACCATCAACACATCAACATTTGGAGGAAACTTCTTTCTCTCCAATTGAACCTTTAAAGGAGGCCACGACGGATTCCTTCCACATCGTACTTCCGGACTTGGATAAAGGTGAACCACTTCCCCCTTCTTAATTGCTTTCCTAATCCCCAAATCTTATAGGTGATGACAAATCATAAGGAATCGTGCTCCACCATTGCCTAAGCTTAGTAAACGTAGGATTGAGCATGCTTTCCTATGTTACTAATCTCATTGTTAGATTAGGGATTTTGTTGAAAGCTATTTACTTTGCATGTTGTTGAGCTTCTAACCTGTTTTGATAATCCAAGTGCTTAGCATGCAATTTAGCCTAAACGATTGTAACCGCTCTTACGTTTTCTCTTTTCGTTTAAATCGCTAATAGCCTAACCATAATTATTTTATCAAAATCGTGCAAATTCTTACGCATTCATTTACAAACATCTGAGTCCTGCATCAATACCTCTACATTTCTTAACATAAGCCAAATCTAACATATCTACTCTCCCAACCAGGTCATTGGAAGCCAGCCGTTTCATGTGACCAAACCATGTAAGGCGACTCTCTCTAATCTTATCTTCCACTGAAGCTACTCCAACATTTTCACGTATATGCTCATTTTGTATCATGTCTCTAAGAGTAAAGCCACTCATCCACCTGAGCATCTTAATATTATGCTTCTCTTTTAATGGACAACATTCTGCACCATAAAGTGTTGCGCGCGTAACACTTCCGCGCGGAAGAGTTATGTCTAACTCAGACCGGACGGATCAAAGAGAGCGGGAGTCAGCCGGTGGGGAGGGGATTTCAGTCCCTTTTGTAAGGCCCTGGAAAGATATGATTCATTATGTAAGGAGGAATTATTTAGGGAAAGAGTTCCAATTTTGAATTCAAATCTACAAGAGAATTAAGAAAAGGGGCAAATTTGGGAGGAATTATGAGAGCCTATTTAGGACAAACTACATTGTTATTTTGGCATTATGCAATTTGTTTCTATTGTAGCTTTTTCTTTATGAGTTTCCTAGCGGCATCTAGGGTTTGTGGGAGAGCCGATCTACCTCTCATATAGTAAATCAATTATATCTTTCATCATTATTGAAGTATTGATCAAAACATCAGTCCCTATCTTCGAGTTCCTACAATTTTCCACTTATTACCTTACTATTTTTACTTCCAAAACACATCATAAAGCATTGCAGGTCTCACCACCATCTTATAGAATTTCCCTTAAGTTTGAGTATATAAAAATAAAATGTAAATTTTTATTATTGAGCCCATAATGAAATAATATTTTTGTCCTTCAATATAACATATTATTTTAATGTCATACTAAATTACAAAATGTTTCAAATATATTGATGATAGAAAAATTCCACATCACCATAGTGCATTGCCCTTTTGATATCTTTGATTTAATATTTAAAAACAAAATTAACATTAATTAATTTATTTTTTCTTAGTTTAGTTTCTTTTTATTATACTTTGCTAGGGTTGTTTCAAGGGGTTTCCCATATGGCTTTGATGCATCGACTCTAGGCTTCGACTTAAAGAGTCACAAGAGCTTCAATGCACAACTTTGACGCGCTACTTTGACGCATTGAGAGTTCAACACGTGACTTTTAGTCTTAAACGCACAGCTTGGATGCATTGAGGGTTTCAACAAGAGGCTTCGTTAATCTCAATTAAATGCTAGCCTTGAGTCTTGATTGGTTAAAAATCATAAGCCTTTGTTCTTCAACTTTGGCATTTAATTTTGTTGATTTTCTTCATCTCCTTGCTTTAACAAAGAAAATGATTTAGTTTTCATTGTCTTTGACTTTCAATTAGGCTTATATTGAACAAAGAAAACATTCTTATTTGATATTAGTTTTGGAACCTAATGTCTTTTCTAAATCTACTTTTTTAGCAGCTTGTTAATGCAGTTTTCATATTTAATTCATTAGTTTCATCCATTAATTAATTTTATTCATATTTTAAAATTGGGCGCAACATTTAAAGTAGTGTTTGTATAAAATGCGCTATGGCTCCTTAATGACTTTTGTGTTATGATTTGCTATTCTACATTAACAAGTATGGGCAACAATGATGGCTTAAACTCCAGGCAATAAATTTGACTATAGTTGACACTCTCAATGATGCTCGCCTTTCACATTATGGTCCCAACAATTGACTCTTTGCTTGTTCTCAACTTTGCATAAATACACACAAACATTTTTTTAATCACATAAGCATACAGTAAATACAAAAAGACAAATCACATATAAGTTACCTAAATCAAGACAGCATTTTTCTTAGATCATTCCTCAACCAACATGGTAGACCTAAAAAGACTTGGTTGGAAAATATTAGAAATGACATTTCTTCATTAGATTTAAATGAGAATTTGGCTCTTAACAGGGCACAATAGAGAAAAAGGATTCACGTAGCCGACCCCACATAGTGGGATAAAGGCTTGTTGTGTTGTTATATTCCTCAACCTACATGGTTGGCTAAATGTATGATAAATAAATATGAAAATGTAGCTATGGATTGTCACGTATAAAAATTTAATTTCAGGTAATAATTCTATCATTGGTCTCTGTGTATGATAAATATGCTTTAAAAATCAGTTAGAAAAAAGCATCCATTTTCAGGTAACTCTTCACACTTGAGTTTCAAAGGACTAAATTGATACCTTCAAGAACTATATCCATTTATATCTTCTTTTTAGTTTTGAGAAAATTTTTCATTTCAAAACATTTATTAAGCATTCAATTAACATATTTTTTCTTGTTTAATTTATTAGTTTCATACATTATGTAAAAAAAATTATAGGATTTAGGCTAAACTTTAAGGAAAGATTCAATGTCAAATATGCTACCTTGGCTAAAGAAAATGATAAAATTGTGTAACAAATATTTTCTGTGATAAAAGTACCAAAGGAGGAATTAATTATCATAAACAACATTTGATTCAGGGTTAAAAAAATGCTAAAGTTTGTGGTACCTACCCTTAACATGTTAAGATGGTAGAAGGAAATGATTTTGAAAGGATGGATGATAAAATTTAATGTCATGGAGAATCAATGTGGTACCATAAATCAAAATAAAGTACTTTTGAGTCAAAAATTAATGACAGACTGCATGCTTAAGGAATCAAACATTAAGACGCATTTTTAACTCCCATGCTTTACAATTTAGTGATCTTAACAATTTTTTGTTCCAGCTTCATAGCAAAATACGAGATAAAATGGATTATAATCTCCTGGAAGATTTAGTTTACATGAAGTATAATAGAGTGTTGATTCAATAATACAACAACCCTGATATTATTGACCCTATGTCTTTAAATAATATAAATAATGCTAATGAGTGATAAACATAAAAAGTGGATAATGAGTCAAATGAGCATGATGAACTAGTCATTGGTGAGGAAGATTTGACCTACAACACTATTGTGAAAACTAGTATATTTTTATGAAGTAATTATAATATTTGAAAGTGATCTAATGAAAAAGAAAAGGAATATTCATTTAAGCTTAACTCACTTGCCAATTGACATTAAAATGATGAGAGGGGCAAAGAAGATTATGGTTTAGGAGATGTTGATGATGCTGATGAAGATTAGGCTATTAAAAAAAATGACTTGAAAAAAAAGTGTAATCTTTTGAATTTTAAATTATTGAGCACCCAAGTCTAAACATCAAAGTTTAACATTAAATGAGTGATAGTTTTATTTAAAATTTTAGCAGGTTTTAATTATCAAGATAGTTTATAAAAATGGATATAGTAAAACTCAGATTAATTATTTTCTTGTAAGAAAAATAGATCGTTTATATTGCAAAGATTGTAAAGTTATTCCGAGTGAAAGTCTATGTACTCAACATCGCTTATTAGTTTTTGACTTTAAGATGAAGGGGCAAAATATGAAAAAATATAGTATATCGCTGTTCTAGGATTATATGGTGGCATTTAAAGAACTCTAACAAAAATATCTTTGAGAGTAAGATTCACGATCTTAAGATTTCGTCGGTGCATGAGAAAGCTAATGTTATGTGGGAAATAGTAGCTTGTAATATTAAGAATGTTACAAAAGATGTGCTTAGAGTATCAAAAGGAAAAGCTTCTAATAGTAAAAGTAGTTGGTAGTGGAATCAAAATGTATAAAAAAAAAATTAAGAAGCTCTCTTATAAAAATTGATTTAGATGTAAAACCTCTAAAAATTGGGACAGATATAAAATTGTCCATAAGGAGTCTAAGAAAATAATCTGCGATGCAAAAACTTTAGCTTTTAATGATTTATATCATAGATTATATACTAAAGTGGGCAAAAGATATATGTATAAACTAACCAAACAAAGAGATAGGAGTAGTAAGGATTTAGTTCAAGTAAAGTGCATAAGGATGAAGATTAAAAAGTACTTTTTTAGAAGAGGATACTCAACAAAGGTAGATGAGATATTTTGCTAAGCTTTTCAATCAAGATTGTGAAAATATGATTGACTTTAGTGACCTTAGCACTCTAAATGAAAATACAGTTTTCTATTTTTATCGGTGTATTACTAAAACTGAAGTTAGAGAGGCTTTAAAGAAACTGAAGTTTGGGAAAATTGTTGGACTGGATGATATTCCAATAGAGGTGTGGAAATGCTTAGGAGATGAAGGAATTTCTTGGCTTACTAAACTTTTTAATATTATTTTGAAGACTAAAAAGATGCCAGATATCTGAAGAATAAGTGTGTTGATTCCTATCTTTAATAATAAAGGTGATGCACAAGATTGTGCGAATTATAAAGAAATTAAGTTGATGTGTCATATTTTAAAATTATGGGAGAGAGTAAGGAGCATAGGTTATGACGTGATACTAATGTTTCTCAAAATCAATTTGGATTCATGCCAGGTAGGTCTATTATGGAAGCCATACATTTACTGAGAGGTTGGATGGAGAAGTATAGAGAGAATAAGGAGGATCTTCATATGATATTTATTGATTTAGAGAAAGCACATGATAAAGTCCCAAGAGAAGTGCTATGGAGAGTTTTAAAAAAGAAAGGGCTTAATAATGCTTATATTCAAGTCATTAGGGATATATATGCTGGAGTTGTTACTTGTGTTCAAACACAAGGTGGTTTGACCAAGTATTTTCCAATTTCAGTTGGATTACATCAAGGATCAGCCTTAAGCCAATATTTTTTTTGCTTTAGTCATGGATGTTCTTACTAGAGATTTGCAAGAGGATGTCCCTGGTGTATGCGTTTTGTTGACGATATTCTTCTTGTTGATAAGACTAAAAAGGGAGTTGAAGGTAAACTTGAATTATGGAGGTCAACCTTAGAGTCTAAAGGTTTTCGTTTGAGTAGATCTAAAACCGAATACATTGAGTATAATTTTAGCAGTAATAGATCTAGTGGGGGGTTTGTGACTTTGAGCGATCAAGTCATTAATAAGAGTACATGTTTTAGATATCTTGGGTCTATTGTTCAGAGTGATGGTGAAATAGATAGGGATATTATTAGTATAATTCAAGTTGGATGGTTGAAGTGGAGGAATGCATCGGGCTTATTGTGTGATAGAAAAGTACCGCTCAAACTTAAGGGAAAATTCTATAAGATGGTGGTTAGACCTGCAATGCTTTATGGCGCAGAATGTTGAACATTAAAAAAGAAGCATAATATTAAGTTAAGTATTGCAGAGATGAAGATGCTCAGGTGGATGAGTGGCTTTACTCTTAAAAACAGGATACGAAACGAGCATATACGTGAAAAGGTTGAGTAGCTCCAGTGGAAGATAAGATTAGAGAGAGTCACCTTAGATGGTTTGGTCACATAAAACGACAGCCTACCGATGACCTGGTTAGGAGAGTAGATGTATTAGATTTGACCTATGTTAAGAAAGGTAGAGTTAGACCTAAAAAGACTTGGTTAGAAAATATTAGAAATGGCCTTTCTTTATTAGATCTAAATGAGAATTTAACTCTTAACAGATACAATGGAGAAAAAGGATTCATATAGCCGACCCCACGTAGTGGGATAAAGACTTGTTGTTGTTGTTGTTTATTTTCCAATTTAGTTATCTTTCATAAATGTTCATCCATACTTGCATCTTTATCCATAATTTTTTATTATTTTGAACTATACATTGTGCACCTTGTCATATACTATGCACTATAACTCCTAGAAACCTTTGCACTATAGTGCACCATTCACCATTAACAAATATGGTATCTTCAAAGGAAAATATGAGTAGACAAATATTCTTTGGAGCGTACTCATATTTTCCTTTGGATGTGCATCTGCAAAAAATAATTGATGTGAATGTCATACCCTAAAGAACTCTAAAGACTTCAGATCATTTCAAACCTTTATTTGTGTTCTAGCCGAGGTGCACTAATCTCCCAAGTCAAAATATCAACAACATAATGTTCGAACAGAATATCACTAGCAAACTGGCCAAAGGATCTCCCAAGTTTAATGGTGTGTAACCTAATCAGCTAAATACTAAATAAAACCCACGCTTACCAATAGGCTTGACAGACAGCCAGCACACTTGTGCAAAAGAATTCAAAATCAGCAGTTAAAAGTTTCCTATCAGGCATATATCAATCTCAGCCAAATTTTTAACTGTCAACTCTAGTAGGATCATTGTTTTCGAATCTCTCATTAATCTCCCTTTAGCACTGAAGGCAATGGAAATTAGAGTATGAAATGACTACAATTGCAAAAGGCAGCTAGCAGCAGCAGCCGTAGGCTGGAAAAAAAAAAGGAAGCATAAATAAGTTTGGCTCCTTGGCCATCAATAGTTAGTGTCCTTATTTCAAGATATATTCCATTATGTTTCTTTGCAAAACTAGTCCTACCCATAAAGCCAGAAGAAAAACTTCGGGAGATCTTAAGGGAGCACAAACAAAAGCCAGTTGGCATCAGCTAAAGACATTATGAACCTCCAAAACGAAAGTTATAATCAAAATGTGAGATTTGTAGCTTCACGAAAGGATATTTGGAAGTATGAGAAACAAATGTTTTAAAACACATATAAAAGAAAACAATGAAATAAAAATAAAATAGAGGTCATATATAATAGATTATAATAACTACATTGTTTATTGTTACGCATAAGCCGGCCCAGGAGGGGCCGGCTGGACCGGTCCAGCCAGGACTGGTCCAGGTTTACACCAGGCCGAGGGGAAGCCGAAGGCAGGAGGGGGCGGAACTAGCATGGGCCCCATTCTTGGCTTAATTACATATATGGGAGGGAAATTTGAATGAGGGGGGGGGGGGGGGGCTGTTTAGGAATTTTGTAAGACTCCTTTATTGTTAATTAGGGGGATTGGGAGGGAATTAGGGTTATCTTGAATTTGAATGTGATTTGAGATCTTCTTGGAGGTTTGGGATCTAGTCTTCTTGGCTAGAGATTTTGGAGAGTTAATCTTCCTCTAGAATTGAAGATCCTTGTATCGTTTGCTATTTTATTTCTTCTACTAGTGGAATACAAGTGGTTTGTTGGATTTTCTTCAGATTTCCTCTGTTTATCACTGTATTTTGGCTGTTTTTCTGCTGGAAACAGCAGAAAACCTGCTGTTTGCTCATCCTTTTGAGTTAGGTTTGCTTGCGAATTCAAGTATTACCTTAGGGTTACTTGCGAACTCAAGTATTTCCTATCATTTATCCATCAACACATGATGTTACAGAATGAGGGCGTTAACATCCCAACCTTCTAAGAAAATTGTACTTAGCTGCGGATAACCACGTTAAGACAAGTGTAGGAAAAATTGAAAATTGATAATTCAGTAGTCAAGAAACACAGTGTTTCCATTTAACAAGAAAATCAAGCTGAAACAGAGGAAATATTGAAGCCATAGCATTTTTAGCAAATATGAAATCCTCCTAAAGCCAAAGTATATTATGTAAAACCATAGGGAACAACAAACATTTAATCATTCCGCATAGAGAAGATTAGAAGAGTCTAAAAAGACTTAACATTTGAGTAGATAACATATATGTACATGATATCTACAGCAATATCAAACATCATAACAGAAAGCCTTCAGGAAAAGGCTATAAAAACATTGTAAGTAATATAGCAATACGAGAACACTAGAAAGAAAAAAACCAAAAGATAAACCTTACTAATCTTACATTCACTAGGCACCTGAACTCTGTGAAGTATGTGTATGATGACCAATGAGAACGGAAAACACCAACATCACTATAAATCACTTTAGCTATGAGTTAAGCTTTTTTTCTAAGGAGGTTTGATGGCCCAGACGACCCTTTAAAAAACTCAGAGATGAACTGTTCCAGTTCTTCAGCTGTGTATTTTATGTACTTTTCTGCTTGCCGTCCAGCCTCCAATTGCACACCAAATCTTCCCAAGAATGCTCTATAGGCTGGGATCACCCTCTCAGATATAGATATGCACAAGTCATCACGGAGCTCAGAATCAGGAACTTTCCAAGTGGTCTGAGTTCTGTATATTTCTTCAAAGGCTAAGTTGAAACTCTTGAACTTTTCTTTGATAGTCCTTTTAGGTGCACTACTTAAGCTACTACTTCCACTTCCTCCCAATCCATCATCCTTTAAATATGACAAAATTTTGGTCCAAGAAGCTCTGAGGTAGCTGTTGGCATATTGCTTCACTTGAGCTCGGTGCCTTCGGACCCAGTTATCCCCCAAAAGTCCAAGAAGCTCAGAGTCCCTAACTTTCTGCACCATATAGTGTATATTATTCATCAAGAATATGCACTGAAGACCACCATCTTCATAATGCTTCGACTTCTCATCAAGATTAGACTCTAAATAAGACATCAACATCAGCAAACTACGGCCTACTGGTGTCATACTTCCCGAAATTTGGGTATCATCACCGTTACCTCCTCCCAGAACATTTTCATCGTCCAAGAGCACGTCAAGGGAGCTGCTGTAATCCACGAACAGTTTGACATAATTCATAACATAACGGGTAAGTGGATGAATCTCACCTCCTGGTAGAGGCCTACGTGAAACATCTTTCTGAACATCCTTAGCAAATTCCATGAAAGTACCTCGTACCGAATCCCCCAATCTCTTCCGAATCCCCTCAGCCTCACCACATATAAGATTTTTAGCCTCTGCAGAGAACAGGGAATGCAGCTCAGGAATGACATTCCCCAAAGCCTCATACATATCAAGAATTCGGAAAAGCTTTTCTGAAGACCTGTGGCAAATGGATATAGCATCCCCAAAATTCAGAATCTGTAAGATGCAAGGTTTGGCGGCTCCTGTAAAGCATTCTTCTTTGATGTCATCAGATATAGCAAATATCAGCTCAGAGAGCCTCTTCTCCTCTGTCAGCAGAATCCTGACCATAACCTTCATCGCCTGAATCCACTTCTTCATCTTCTCATCCAGAGCTCTCCACTCAATTCTCTGAACCTCCTCAATGCTCATCCGTTCCAAGCCAAGGATTGAGAGGCACTCGTCGAGTATATCACGCCTGATGCTGCTGTAGACCTGACAGAGCTCCTTCCCATATCCAGCCCAGATCATGCGGTCGGCAATCTCCTTCAGATCGGACACGACCTCGGGGAGCACGAGATCGATTCTCCGGTCACTAGAGATGAAGCTACTGCCGCGTGACTCCAGGTTGGCCTCGTAGTTCTGGTCCTCATCGACCGATTCCTCAAAGTCCTCGACTGAATCACCAGGGACAGAGGTGAAAGAAAGCGAAACACGACGGATCGAGCTGTGGAGACTGTCGGCGTCGAGCGGGACAGTGTTTCGGATCATCAGATGGCGAAACTCGTCTTCCAACCGCGCCATAGCAATCTGGACAGCAATCTCAGCCCGGGCACGGAACTCCTCGGGGAAAGACTCGGACTCAAGGAGTGAGACGAGCTCGTCGACAGCGTCAAGGTACTCGACCGCCTCTTCAGCAGATGCCTCCCAAAGGAGCGAATCGGAAGATTCCCAGCGCTGAATAACCTCCTCAGCTTCTTCGAGGTGATATTCCCCAGCAGCGGGGACTTCTCTCCTGGCATCAACACGGCCAGCGGACGGAGAAGAACAGCCGGAGCCGGCGGTCGGTAAGAGATCGTTCATAGAAGATAGGCGGTTGTCGAAGCCAGAGAGTATGCGGATCATGTCTTCGGCGGCGTTCTTAGAGGTGGCCAGGCTCCTCACAATCTGCTGCGCCGTCGCGATGACCTTGTCCTGGCCATCCACCTTCGTCGCTGTCGCCATCACCAGAGTTCCGCAGGTCGGTAGGGCTTCAAAGATCGTTAAACCGAGATGGATATCAGAAATGGAAGCAGAAGAAAAGAGGAATTTGGTGGTAGGGTTAGGACCGGAAAGGAAGCGGTCGTCCCTTGTGCTCGCAAGCTGAATTCCACGGCAAGCTTGTCGGCTTCAGCAAGACGACAAGCCGACCAATTATTACGATAAATTTTACCGAGTAAAAAAGCATGTCCATGACTAACCTGCAAAATCCCTCAATTTACCCAGCCTTGTGGGTACCGGGCTGTTTTTAAGAAATTAGTAAATTGGGACCGTAGAGAAAATTGAACATCTAGATTATTTTATATTTTTAATAAAGGATTTACATATAATTCATATTTATATATCAAAAATTTAAATTTAATATTTATTTATATAATATTTTAATATTTTATCACATCAAATATATATATATATATATATATATATATATATATATATATATATATATAGAAATATTTTTGATATGATTTAAAATTTTAAATATAATTTAACTAAATATTACATTTTAATAATTAGATTTACAAATATATAAAAATTAATGTTTTGAAAATCGGATCGGACCGGCCGGTTCAACTGTGAACCGATCTGGTGACCGGTCCAATCCAGCCCACAGAACCGGCTCGAACCGGATTGAACCGGCGGTTCAACCGGTGAACCGTTGAACCGGTCCAGTTTGGAAAGAACCAACTGGTTATATAAAAAAATTTATTTGTTTTAATTAAATTTTAAATAATATATTTTAGTTTATTAATTTTTTTTTACTTTTTTAAATCTTTTTATTTGATATAATGATTAATTACACCTTAATATATGCACATTATCTCAAGTATCACACATAATATGTTTACGAAGAAGTGTGTACTTCACACCATTTAGGCTTCGTTTGGGACGGCTTTTTTATTGCTTCTTAAAAAGGAGTTTTAGTACAAAATTAAATTTTTTGTACTAAAACTCCGTTTTAGGAAGCAATAAAAAAGCCGTCCCAAATGAAGCCTTAAAGGGTTCAAAGCAACTACTTCAAACTCCTCCTATAATGTGAGACTAAAAAAGTAGCATGAATAGTTTAGAATGTGAATTTGGGCTTAGTTGGGTTAGTTGGGCTTTAAATTTAAGCTTAGTTGGGCTACAAATTTGGGCTTGTGTATTATAAATTTATTATAATGTATACTATAAGAATTTATAATATAAATTTTAATATTATAAATTTATACATTATATTAAATATTATTCTTATAAATATATTTTATTATAAATATATAAATAAATTATTCTTAAATGATATTTATATTTATAAATTTTTATTATATTTTTAAAATTTTATAAATATAAAATATTATTAAATGCTCATATATATTTATATTATATTAATGATCATTAATTTTTAATATTATGAATTTATATATTATATTAAATATTATTCTTATAAATATTTTTAATTATAAACATATAAATATATTATTCTTAAATGATATTTATATTTATAAATTTTTATTATATATTTTTAAAACTTTATAAACATTATTAAATGCTCATTTATTATATTATATTATGTTACTTTTATTAATTTTTAATATATATTATTATTTATTACGTCATCCGGTTCGACCCCGGTTTCATGAACCTCTCTTTCCGGTTCGTTGTCCGGTCCGATTTTCACAACCTTGATAAAAATCATGTGGTATTCAAGAAAATCCTCCTAATTTGTTCAATAAAGCATATATCATTGATATGTCATCAAAAAATTATATTGATTAGGTGTGAATCTCGATACAAATGTGAATAAAAACTTTTAAAATTTAAAATTGGGATCATCTGAACTTCGATTTTAGCAAGTTTATAGTCAAATTGAACATCTCATAACATCTCAATGAGACGAGTCCAACGACACCAAATTCGATCCAATCTGAGCTCAAATGGGTCCAAATCAACTGATAAAAGCCTATTTGAAAACTTCAGAACATTAATTGGATGACCAAATGATGTCCAAATGTGACGTGCGTATAGTCGAATTGAGCGACTCGACGGGATGAATCCAATGAACCCCAGATCGTCAAATTCTGACATCATTCAAGCACTTAAATGCTCAATAAACGATCTATGATATAGCAAGTTGATATCGGTTGTCCATTGGAATACTTCCAATTTGCCCTTAATCTTCTCTCTATTTACTAGTCATATCACTCCTAAAAAATTATAAATAGACCCCTCATTCTTCATAACTAGGAGAGGGGGAGGAGAGTAAGTTTGAGAGCTCTTTTACACTCTCCATCCAACGCTACCACCGCTAGAGTTCCCTCCGACCACCGTCGCTCGCCAACTACGGTCCCTCCGACCACTGTCGTCCGCTAACTACAATCCCTCTAACCACTGTCGCCCACCAATTACGATCCTTTTGACCATCGTCGCCTACCGACTATGGTCCTTCCGACCTCTATCACCCGTCGACTATGGTTACTCCTACTTCCATCGTCTGTTGACTACAGTCCACTCCGACCTCTATCGCCCACCAACATTGATCCTTCCGACCTCCGTCATCTACAGACTTCAATCCCTCTAACCACCGTCGCCCACCGACTACGGTCCACTCCAACCACCGTTGCTCGCCAATACGGTCCCTCTGACCTCAGTCGCTACCCGACTACAGTCCTTCTGACCATCGTCTTTGATTACGGTCCTTCCGACCATTGTCACAGACTTCGATCCTTTTAACCTCCATTGCCCGTCGACTTCAGTCCCTTTAACCACCGTTGCACACCGAGTACGGTCTACTTTAACCTCCATCGCCCGCCGACTACGGTCCCTTCAAACACTGTCCCCCCCTCGTGCCTATTATAGCCCTATCGACCAAACGAGCATGCCAACACTCTCCTAAGAACAACTCTCATGTCACCGGATTCTTCAAACTCCAACTACATATTGTGTTTTATATGATGTATATTTGTTACACTGAGCCAACACCTTTCCCTGAGGATGGGCATTACGTGTAATCAAATGCAGATACTAGTGGACTTCCAACTAGGCGTGGCCACATGGTTTTTCCCCCTTTATAGGCATTTCCACGTAAAAACTCTGGTGTCTCTTATGAATACTACACACATCTCTTTTATATGTCTGTGTGTTGGATGTTCGTATAAAACTATGATGTTAAACTCCATATCTCTCTACCGCCGTGAATGTTCCAGTCCGTAACAATCATGAGTCATAATTTGAAGATTTAACTATTGGACGGTCTAAAAAATTTAATGCAATTAGTATTGTTTAAATTCTACTTAATTATGGTATTTTAAGCATATAAAAGACACTTTATAATAATTATTTTATTAATGAGGTGAAACCCTGAATATTTACTATTCAAAGTATAATGTCTTGTCAATTGTTATAATATAATAAATAATAAGTTTGAATGAAAAAAATGTCTCGTCAATTGTTATGATTATTTATTGCTTATCATATTATAAATCATGAATAATTTTTTGTAGCATTAATTTTTTTTTATTTTGAAATATTTGTCCACCTAAAAATATGCATATTTTGAATCTCAATGCATCTCGGAGCAAGAAGGCAGATGAATATAATTCATTTGAGCTAAACATTAAATCATAAAAGTTTTGAGAATAATATAAATCTTTTTTTTTTCTTACAAATTGAGGATTAGTGTTCAAGTACTATCAAAAACTATAGCACTTGTTTGGCCTTCATTTAATGAAGGTTGCACATTTGAAAGCCCCACCTAGTTTATGATAGAATTATAATTTAAAGACATAAAACTTGAAAAGGCTATCATAGATTTAAACTAAGGAGAGGTCATAGTATTTATAGTTATGGTAACATCTATTTTGAACATCATAGTGTAAACTCATGGTCTAACACATATCATATATTGCCTATTAGACCTTAAGGGTCCTAGGTCGACTCATAGGGTCACCTGGTATGCCCTAATTAACGCCTACTCAATATGATCCATCTAGTGCAAGCCTTAGCTAGCATAAATGCATTGAAATAGCTAGTTAGCTACCCAAACCCTAGTATGACTCACTTAGGTCATAAAAGATTCATTTTAACCCAAAAGAAAAATCCTAATCAACTTAAGCACTTACTCTACCCCATGTTTAAACTTATGATGAATTGGGCATTGGTATTGTGGTTTATGCTCTAGATCCAAATCATTATGTCATGGGTTTAATCATTACTCCTTATGTTGTTACTTATTTCTTGAAAAAAACTATACGAGCCATTTTTCATTTAGCTCTTGCATTAACGATTTATCCTCTTTAATGACTTTTTTAAAATCATATGCATTTTTATAAAATATAATGAGATAGAATTCCATTTTCTAAAAATATATATAGTTAACCTTGATCAATAACTTAAACCTGACCTAATCCAAGCTAAAATGGGCTAGCTTTTGCTCACCTAAGCTAACTCTAGCTAGTTAGTTCCCCCTCCCCCAAATGAACCCACCAACCTTAGCTAACTAGCTATACATCAGTCCTAGCTTTAGGATGGTTATACCCTTACAAATTGGTTAAACCCCCAAATTAAACCTAACCTAATGGTGTCATACCCCATATCTAGAAGGTGGTGCACCTTGGAAACACATGACATATCGAAAGGATAAATAAAATTTATTTTGTACTCAGAAGAAGAAATTTCACATACAAGTTGTCACAACCCAACTCAATATGACCCACAGACTGGACTGGTCCTATCATGTTAGCTTGCAACATGAAAACCCCATGATATAAGTTTTAGAATTTGTTCAGATTTCTCTTTCAATATAAACTTTAAAATAAACAATATACCACAAAGCTACTAATAACATCTAACATACTGAAAATAAACTCATCCACAAACTCTTTTCATTTCATCATAAAAAATATATACATAATGATTTTTACTATAGTACATGGCTACAAATAGGATTATAAAGCAAAATAATAACTAGGCATGATTATATAAAATATCAAAAAAAGAGATACATATACAATTAAGACCAAATCCTAACTCAGCTACTCAACTTGCTCCTTTCCTTTCCCAGACCCTAAAAATAGAAGATAGAACATTTATGAGCTAACATAGATCAGCAAGCTACATATTTACCCATCTAAATTTCTAAAATCATATCATGTATTAAATGTATGGTTGGATTCTAAAGACATTTGATAATAATCATTGCACTAAATAAAACTATACTTGTAGTTTTTAGGAACTTAAAAAGAAAAATAAATAAACAAGTACTTTATATATCACAGTAGAAAGTAATAGATTTTCCTCAGACCCTTATACATCTATAAAAAAAATATCAAATTTTAAGTCTTTGTGACTCTATGTGCTAGCATAATAGAAAATAGGCCCTTATAACTCCCAATGTTTAACACATATCACATGTTTATAAATTCAGGCCCTTATGACTCCATGTACATTCAACACTAGAACCTCCACCTCACATAAGAACCTCCTTCGAATCATACATTTTGATCTAATAAGCACATAATTCATTGTATTGCAAAAATTAAAATATAGACCTAGGGTTTGAGATGTACCTCCATCCAGTGGATGGAATGGCTTGTTCTTGGGCTTGTCCTCTTCCTTAGAGTTTGAGGAACAACTTCTACAAAAGACCCACAACTTGAAAATGCTTGGATTAAAAGTTGGGATATCTTGAAGGAAATAGGCTACATGTCACATTGGATCTCCTCTCCAACAAGCTTTCAATGATAGGAAAAAATAGGGAAGAGGAAAGCTCCAAGAGAGGAATGGAGGCAATGGGAGCTCTGGGAAGCTCTAGTTGGGGAGATCTTTCTTGGAATGAGGGTTTTGGGTGTTTTGCCCTATTCTAAGCCATGGAGTTTGAATGTAGGGCTGAGATTGATTAGGCTTGCTTTCTAGATGTCTATCAAGTGTCTTGAGTAGTTAGGTGAGCAGGCTTTGACAAGGGAAGGACAACCTCATGTGGAAGGCTAATTTTGGCATTTTGTGACGGGGGCCATTTGGGTTAGGTTTGGGTTGAACCAAGGGTTTGGCTTAGGTTTAAATAACTCTAAGAAGGTTCTAGAGTTGATCTAAATTAGCTAAAAGAGTTGTCATGAGTTGGAGATATTGGTTTGTATGAATTGGACCAAATTTGATGTTTTGGGTATTTTTTGAAATTTTAACTTAATCTGACCACTTTAATTTGTCAAACTTGGGCAAGATGACTAGGATAGACTATGTGCAGTCCCTAGAAGCTATTTGGATTGAATGCATGAGATTTTATGCATTTGATCAAATTAGACCTTTTGGGTATTTTTGAAAATTTTAATTAATTTGACCACTTTGACTGGTCAAACTTGGTCAAGATGACTAGTATAGACTATGGGGAGTCCCTAGAAGCCATTTGGATTGAATGCATAAGATTTGATGCATTTGACCAAATTGACTAGTTTGACCAAGTCAACTTGATCGAGGTGGCCCACCCAAGCTTTGGACTCATCAAAGGCACCAAGGGGCATGAGTTTGAAGAGTTGAAGGAATGAAATTTGGAATTTAAATGACCCCAGCCAAAAATAAGGTCAACATTAACTACATTATTTAATTTTAAAATGAATTAAAATGTATATCTAAATTCATAAATAAAATAATTGAATAAATAAATATAACTAATTAAAATCTAATGTAATCAAATCTAACATAAATACTAAGAAAAATATCACTCATTATCATTGACATATTTTGCTTGACAGAGGAGAAGGAGAGGAGAGAACTTCACTATTCTCTAACTTCTTGTTTAGAATAAAAAGATTAAGGAAGTAGAGGAGAGAATAAATATGGAGACTTATGAAGGAAGAGGATTTTTTATTGTCAGCCTTTGGTCGAAGGAGAAAATATAACATCCACGATCTCGGAATCTGGGTAATTGATTTGATTTAGAATAATTTTTTGCTTAATTTTGAATTAGTTATTCATTATAATTCTTGTAAGGTTTAATTAACCCTAAATAAACCAAGAATTGGAATGGGAAAGAGAAAATTTTAAGTAGCAAAAACTCCTTCTGGGGTGCTGCAGTGTTAGGAGTGACGGCACCACGACATTACGTTCTCTATTTAGGAACTGAAATAAAAGAGGCACTATGGCACTAGAGATGTCACCGCTATGGCGCCAAGCTCTCTGTTTGGAGAAGTCTGGGAGAATTTGGAATATTTTATCAAGTGCATTGGCCCTAGAGAGGTGAGCGCCATGGCGCTGGACCCAAAATGAAGTTTTTATATAAAAACATCTAAATTTATTTAAAAAATCCTCACTAGTTCCCATTATCAAAAAAGGAAGAGAGAAGGAGAGGGAGAAGAGAGAGAGAGAGAGAGAGAGAGAGAGAGAGAGAGAGAGAGAGAGAGAGAGAGAGAGAGATTTGAAGGCCAAGAAGTTGCGCCTGTCAAGCCAATTAAGGGTTACGTAGAGCATGAGGTAGATTTCTAAACACCTATCTCTAATTTCAATTCCAATGATTTTGTGAAATGATATGAATAAAAATATATTTTTCTTGAGTTTTGTAATGTTTTCATCCTATAACTTTTATATATTTTTGTATACTTTATTCTGAATATTTTGACTATAAGAGGTTAAATTTTTACTTGTTAATTTGTAACACCAAGAAGGTCTATGTACCGTTCAACCCATTTTGACCTTACCAGATTTAAGATAACCCATAAAAATTCTATATTTAAACAATTATGCAGTTGTTTGGGAATATTCTGTGTGCATTTGAGAATTTGCATGTATTCTTAAAAGAGTCATGGGGGTCTATTTGCATGTTTGAGCAAGTATGAATTTCTCTCTTGGGGCACTGCGACGTTGAGGTTGGCGGTGCTTCGACGCCAGTGCTCTCGGGTTTTTGGTAAATTAATTTAACGCAATAAATACTAGTGGTGGAGCGACAGTGTTGTGGGCTCTCTAAAGGAGCGTCGTGGCTTGTGCCGCATAATGCCGCAGTGCTAGGTTGAATTTTATTATTTAAAAGATCATTTTCCACTATTTGATCCATTCGTTTCCCTTATGGGCTTCCAGTTACAAAGAGAAAGGGGGAGAATCTTAGTGACAGAAATTCATTTTTGGACTGCTTCGGGTCATTTTCAGCTAACAACCCAGTTCTGAAAGTTACTCAGATCGAGGTAGATGATATTTTGCCTATCTCAATTTTCAAATTTAAAAATTTCTTAATTTTTTGATTTAATTTATAATTATTTTAGCAAAAAATAGGGATAACTTGTTATTTATAAAACTTTCACCTCTTAACTTTTTGTATGTTATAGAATAGAGATTCTAAATATTTAGGTATTTTTTGAAAATTTTCACCCATAACTTTAGGAATTATGCTATTTTAATTGATTAAAAATTAATTCTGATTCTAAAAAATAATATTGTAGTATAATTAAAATCTTTAAATAGTATTATGAATAATCTCTGATAATTTGATTACAATCTGAAATAGTAAATTTATGCACAGTAGTATATTCTACTATCTACCATTATATTTGTACACATATGACTACATGTGTAGGTACCCGTTCGCAGGTATCTCGTAGGTTACATTTGGGTCGAGTAAAGAAAGAGTCACTCAGAGAGACTCTCTCAGAATAGTTCATTCAAGGGATTCACTCAGAAGATAGGAAGGAGCTTAACACTGAAGCACGACGGACCAGCATTGGCCACCTCTTACAAGTAATCATCCCTCAATGAAGGAGATCTCAGAAGTTCCTCTCTCAGATGGATAAATCTTTATTCGTCTCGGCTAGAGCCTAAACTCCCATGCTAGATACATCAAATAGCTAATAATGCATATCACATCTACAGACATCTCTCATAATCAAGTCAACTTGAAGGTCCCATCAAGATGCTACTCTCCCCTCCTAATCTTAACGGGGTGACCTTAGATTAATTTTGGCTTCATATCAACCTGTTCACTTGACCTCGCTCTGATGATACTCATCCCCTTTCATCTTAATGGGGGATTTCGAATTGAATTCCAACTGATGTTAATGGGCCTCCACAAACTCGCTTGACTCACCCTTCTTAATTCACCCCTCTACTCGGCATTAATGGCCAAGCTACAATAATGATTGATGGGGAAACTATTATACCAAGGGCACTTCCTGTTATAACTCAAATTTTTGAAAACTATATTTTTACTTGTAACAATTAAGAATTTATTCATGAGTCATTATAAGCCCAAATTATAAATGATCTTCTCTAGAACATCTCTATTATGGTTTTTAGTTTATCTAATTTTTTAGCACTGGTGAAATTCTTTAAGAAATTAGCACCTAATAATATAAGTGGGGGTTTTAGAACTATCAGGTGTCCATTTTGCAAACCGAGTTCACCAAAATTTTTTAAATAAAATAAGATATTTTATGGATATTTTTTTATAATTATTTAACTCCTTAAATGAATTTTTATAAATTTTATACCAAAATTATATTATAATATTATTATAATGTTATTACTATATTATTATTTTATATAAAAATCTAAAAGCACTCATTTAAATTCCCTTAAGCCATTTCATTTTTGTTAATAGAGAATTTTTTTGAGAAATGAGAAGAAAGAGAGGAGAGAGAGAAGGAAAGAAGTTAGGTTTTGACAGCAGTAGAGCAGTTTTCGTCCGTCTAGGTAGGCTGCATTTTGCCTATTTCATATTTCAATAATTTTGTATTTTTTATATTTTTCGATCAAATTTATATTTTCTTTACCGAAAAATGAAGACAACTTTGTTTTGGTAAACCTTTCAACTTGAAATTTTTTATATGTTATAGTGATTGTGATTACGAATATTTTGAGTATATTCTAGAAATTTTTTGCCGGGTGATTTTAAAAAAGCAACAATTTTTGCCTACTCAAAAATTTATTTTAACGTCGAAAAATAGTGCTTTAATTCAATTAAAGCTTCAGAATGATGTTGTACACAATCTTTGGAAAATTGGTTATGTTTGAAAATTATGAATTTTTGCTTAGTGGTATTTTTATTGTCTTCCGTTACGGTATTTTGATAATTTTTGAATCGAGTCCAATTATGCTTTAATTAATGAAATACATTGAAAATATATTATGAAGTGTTGTGATGTGACGTCGGCGCCAGTGGGCGACCGAGGTGAGATTTTATTATACCAGTGGAATTTTATTACTAAAAGTGTTGTTATACCGAAGCCAATGGGCTACTGAGATGGGATTCTGCTATGAAGTGTTTGCTTATAATTTAGTTCATTTCAGTATTTATTTAATTGTATTTAATTTCAATATATAATTCAGCACAGTGTTCTCAGTTCTTTTATTTTAGTTATTAATTTTTGTTTTAGGCTACGATAGCCTACTGAGCCGTGTTACCTCATCCATGCTTTTACTTTTATTTTTAGGCCTGGGGAAGGGTAAGAAGTGAGCTGAGTAGTTTGGATAGCAATCTTCGATTTGTGTTATAGGTATGTTTTGATTAGTTTTGATTTTTGCAGGTTTGACTTTTATTTTTGTTATGCTCTCTATTGTCAAGTGCTATTGTAGATAGATTTTAGATATATATATATATATATATATATATATATATATATATATATATATATATATATAATTATGTTGAGATTCAATAGTCTTCTGCTTTATATTACAATCAATAGTGGCTCTATGTAGTATATAAATTGGAAGTTTTATTTCAATGCTTCTTTGACAAGATCTTGGGGTCAGTCTTACCATAATTGGACATTGTATGACCTATATAATATCGGGTTGTATCGGGTCGAGTTGTGACACTCCCTATGTATTTCTGAGCCATATAAAAGGAAGTGGGTATAAAAATGAAAAAAAGGAGGAACCCATAAGAGAAGAGAGATGATGTATCGTTTTCCTTTCCTAGCATAAACTTGTTATCTAAGAGCTCTCTCTCTCTCTCTCTTTCATTATGCTAACATCTCTGGCTGGGATGATAAAGATTTTATCTAAACTCACACTATCTCTCCTCTTCTCTCCTTTTCCTCATAGTTAGTCTGCATTACATTCTCCCCATAGGCTCTTACTTCATATGTGGCATGAAGTACGACCTGACCTCATTCATCAAATAAAATGGGATCTAACATCCCTTCGAGTATGGTGAGTATGGAACAATGCCAAAGGCAAGAAAATTGCCACCTACAAGGTGACCTGAGACCTCAAAGAATACCATGAACCCTGAGTACACCACTCACTGTAAACTATAAGAAATAAAAAAATGGATCCTAAAGTCCATTCAAGATGCTTTCGCTTCTGCTAACCACCCACCATAAACAGTCAATGCACCTGAAGAGCCAACCGATCCCAGTGCTCATTGCAAGGCCTGAGAAGAAGCGCATGCTTCAGGTCCAACCACCAATCTTGTTCGCCCAAAGAGAGAGATGAGAAATCCAGTTCGATAGTCAAACGGGCTAAAGAATCCGAACCAGGGCCAACCAACACCTTCTCCATATCAATCTTCAAAGTAAGAATACCTCCTTAGTTCAAGGTACATCACCTTAAGGTCTACCGAGGAAAACCTGATCCCATGGACCACGAGAAAACTTTTGAGTCTATGACCTCTCTATCCTTAACATTGATGACACCCTACAATTTCATCTCTTGTTTACTACTCTAAAGACTTGGTGATAAGGTCATTCACTAGCCTACCCAATAGAGTGATCTCCTTCATCAAATTCAAGCGGATGTTTATCACATAGTTCACTAGTGCCTAGAAACCACCAAAAAGCTCCCAAGTTTTACTAAAAATGAGGCAAGACCCTAGAAATTCACTAAGAAGCTTCATATTGAGGTTTTAAAAAGAAATGCTTGACATGAAAGACCTTGAATTGACAGTCGCCCAAGTAGCCCTGACCTAGGGCTAAGAGAAGGTCCCTTCTAATATGCACTTGGCCTGCAATATCCAAAGACACTAGCAGAACTATTTGAACTCACCAACAATTACGTAAATGCCAAGGAGTATAACTATCACAAC
Organism: Dendrobium chrysotoxum; assembly: GCA_019925795.1. Lineage (NCBI taxonomy): Eukaryota > Viridiplantae > Streptophyta > Magnoliopsida > Asparagales > Orchidaceae > Dendrobium > Dendrobium chrysotoxum. Next base: position 80,988,710 of record CM034314.1, on the reverse strand, counting down.
CTAACCCGATATGACCCAATATCATGCAGGTCATACCGTGTTCGATTGTGGCAAGACTGACCCCAAGATCTGGTTGGAGAAACACTGAAATAAAATTTTCAATTTATATACTACAACATCAATACTAGAGAAAAGATGATTTGTGATTTAGAGTTATATTAGCTCCAAAAAAATATTTACCTGAATCAAAATATGGGTTATTGCAATCTAAAAGCTTATCACAACCTGACCCGTTATGATCGATATCACATAGGTCATACCGTGTCCGATTGTGGCAAGACTGACCCCAAGATCTGTTTGGAGAAATACTGAGATAAAACTTTCAATATATATACTATAATATCAATACTATAGCGAATATGGTTTGTGATTTGGAGTTATATTGGCTCCAAAAAAAAAATATTTACCTGAATCAAAATATGAGTTATTATAATCTACCCACCTTAAGAAAATATCATCCCGATATTTCTCTTAAGAATTCAGGGATAAAATTGTTATAAACCAAATCCGTACAATCAAATCGCAAATTTCATCAAATACAAATCAAAACTCATCAAGAAATCATACAGTCATACAGTTCATTCTATCATATGTCATTCAACTATGTATGCAAACTAATGCACCTTAAACTACCCATCCTACCCAATGCTCAATCAAATCCTATAATAACCAAGAAACTGAATCTTCCACATTCACTTTATGCTATGATCTCACCACCACCAACAACAACAACAACAACATCAAGCCTTTATCCCACTACGTGGGGTCGGCTACATGAATCCTTTTTCTCCATTGTGTCCTGTTAAAAGTCAAATTCTCGTTTAAATCTAATAAAGAAAGATCATTTCTAATATTTTCTAACCAAGTCTTTTTAGGTCTACCTCTACCTTTCTTAACATAAGTCAAATCTAAGACCTCTACTTTCCTAACCGGGTCATCGGGAGGCCGCCGTTTTACGTGACCAAACCATCTAAGGCGACTCTCTCTAATCTTATCTTCCACTGGAGCTACTCCAACCTTTTCACGAATATGCTCATTTCGTATCCTATCTCTAAGGGTAAAGCCACTCATCCACCTGAGCATCCTCATCTCTGCAACACTTAACTTAGAATTATGCTTCTCTTTTAATGGCCAACATTCGGCACCATAAAGCATTACAGGTCTCACCACCATCTTATAGAATTTTCCCTTAAGTTTGAGGGGTACTTTTCTATCACACAATAAGCCTGATGCATTCCTCCACTTCAACCATCCAACTTGGATTCTGCTGATAATATCCCCATCTATATCACCATCACTCTGAACAATAGATCCAAGATATCTAAAACGTGTACTCTTATTAATGACTTGATTGGCCAAAGTCACAATGCCCTCACTAGGTCTATTATTACTAAAATTACACTCCATATATTCCGTTTTAGATCTACTCAAGCGAAAACCTTTAGACTCTAAGGTTGACCTCCACACTTCTAGTTTACCTTCAACTCCCTCTCTAGTCTTATCAACAAGAAGAATATCATCAGCAAAAAGCATACACCAAGGTACATCCTCTTGCAAATGTCTAGTGAGAACATCCATGACTAAAGCAAAAAGATATGGGCTTAAGGCTGATCCTTGATGTAATCCAACCGAAATAAGGAAATAGTTGGTCAAACCACCTTGTGTTTGAACACAAGTAATAGCTCCTGCATACATATCTTTAATGATTTGAATATAAGCGTTATTAACTCCTTTCTTTTCAAGAACTCTCCATAGCACTTCTCTTGGAACTTTATCATATGCTTTTTCTAAATCAATAAATATCATATGTAAATCCTCCTTATTCTCTCTATATTTCTCCATCAAACCTCTTAATAAATGTATGGCTTCCATAGTAGACCTACCCGGCATGAATCCAAATTGATTTTGAGAAACATTAGTATCACGCCGCAACCTATGCTCCATAACTCGTTCCCATAGTTTTAAAGTATGACACATTAACTTAATTCCTCTATAATTAGCACAATCTTGTGCATCACCTTTATTCTTAAAAATAGGGATTAACACACTCATTCTCCACTCATCTGGCATCTTTTTAGTCTTCAAAACAGTATTAAAAAGTTTAGTAAGCCAAGAAATTCCTTCATCTCCTAAGCATTTCCATACCTCTATTGGAATATCATCAGGTCCAACAGCTTTTCCACCCTTCATTTTCTTTAAAGCCTCTCTAACTTCAGTTTTACTAATACGCCGATAAAAATATAAATCTTTATTTTCATTTAGGGTGCTAAGATCACTACAGTCAATTTTATTTTCACATTCTTCATTAAAAAGTTTAGCAAAATATCTCATCCACCTTTGTTGAATATCATCTTCTAAAAAAAGTACTTTTTGATCTTCATCCTTAATACACTTCACTTGAACTAAATCCTTACTACTCCTATCTCTTTGTTTGGCTAGCTTATACATATATCTTTCTCCCTCCTTAGTATCTAATCTATTATATAAATCACTAAAAGCTAAACTCTTTGCATCGCATATTGCTTTCTTAGATTCCTTACGTGCCTCTTTATATATTTTCCAATTATCAGAATTTTTACAATTAAACCAATTTTTATAACAAATCTTCTTACTTTTAATCTTTTCTTGCACATTTGGATTCCACCACCAACTATTTTTACTATTAGGAGCTTTTCCCTTTGAAACTCCAAGCACATCTTTTGCAATATTCTTAATATAACTAGCCACTTTTTCCCACATAACATTAGTATCCTCATGCACAGACAAAATCTTAAGATCTAAAATCTTACTCTCAAAAATATTTTTGTTAATATTTTTTAAATTCCCCCATCTAATCCTAGGAAATCGTTTTACTTTATTTTTTATTTTCTTCCCCATTATCTTCAAGTCCAAAACTAATAAACGATGTTGGGTACATAAGTTTTCACTCGGAATAACTTTACAATCTTTGCAATCTAAACGATCTAATTTTCTTATAAGAAAATAATCAATCTGAGTTGTATTATAACCATTTTTATAAGTAATGAGATGCTCATTCCTTTTCTTAAATAAGGTATTAGCAATTAAAAAATCATAAGCTAAACAAAAATCTAGAATAGACTTACCACCTTCATTTGTAGTTCCAAAACTATGGCCACCATGAATGCTTTTAAAATCATCTACCTCTCTACCAACATGTCCATTTAAATCTCCTCCAATAAAAACTCTTTCTTCAAGAGGTATCTTTTGTATTAATTCTTCTAAGTCATTCCAAAATTTTAATTTTGAATCCATATCCAAACCCACTTGAGGAGCATAAGCACTTATAATGTTAACAACTTTAGCATCCACAACAATCTTTAAAGCTATAATTCTATCTCCAATTCTATTAATATTTATAACATTATCCTTCAAACTCTTATCTAAAATCACGCCTACACCATTTCTAGTACGACTCCTACCCGAATACCAAAGTTTAAAACCTAAACTATCAATCTCCTTAGCCTTCTCTCCAACCCATTTAGTTTCCTGAATGCACAGAATATTTATCTTCCTATGAATCATAACATCTATTAATTCCATTAATTTTCCTGTAAGGGAACCTATATTCTAAGTTCCTATCCTAATTTTAGTTTCATGGACTAGCTTCTTTGCCCACATCCGTCCTTGATGTGGGAACCCTTGCCTATTTAACACTGCACCCGGGCCAATTCCCCATAGGAAAAAGCAGTGAAAGGGCTCAATCCCAAGAAAGAAAGAACCAAATATCTTCTTCCAATTAATGCCTCAGCCACCTCTCCATTCCCATTAACAAATTGCCCTAATCAATTCCTTTCTTCATTATCCACCTTCCCCACCTTACATTGACCGGACAATCATGGAGATATAAGGGTTGAGATAAACTTAGTGGAAAATATTTGAAAAAATAATTGAAGGAATTAGAGGCATAAGGGAAACATAAACATGGTGGTAGTATGGACATGGTAGCATTTATACAATTAGGGAGGTTATTAGAGGCGTTAAACATTATACATGCATATGTATTAAACAAAACATATACAAAGAAATTCCTTAGTGTAACTTACATGTGTGGCGAGCCTCAAGACCCATCAACCCCCCCATTAAATGGTTATCACCATCATAGTACTGGTAAACTACCATTCTATGAGAGGTTTGACATTATTAGACTCATAAGCCTACTAAATTCTCGTTTATCTCTTTTTTCATGTTAAGCTAAGAAACATTTTCATGTAGTCATTTTATATAATAAATTCATGTTCAATAAGTTGTTGAATATGCAATTCTCAGGAGAGCTCCATAAAGATGTCAAGCATGCAATTTCGAGCATTTAATGTTACTTTCTTTAGACACTTAAGAGATATATTCATAACTACAACCTATTTTGTGTGTTCAAACTTTTTCTTAGAATTAACTTATAATTTTGCAAAAGATGTTTCTTTTCTTCTAAGAAATAATCAAATTGTAATTTGATAACTCTACTTTTATAAGTAATCAAGCATTCTTCTCATTTTTGGAAGTACATTTTTGTTATTACAATGACATAGGCTATTGCAAAATCAACCATAACTTCTCCTATTTCGTTTCTATCTCTTATTCCATAACCACCATTAATTCTCTCATAACACATCCTAATATAATCTATATACCCATTTAAATCATCTCCAATAACTATCAAATCTTAATCAGATATATGTCACAATAGTTCATTTCTGTAGTTATCATTTACTCCAACATGAGAAGTATAAGGACTAGTCACTTTCAAAATGTTATCACCAATAATTATTTTAATAGCAAACACCCTATCAATAACCCTATTAACCACGTACAATAATTTTAATTTTCAACTTATTATCTACAACTATGAACTAGCCCCACCCCTATTCCTATTGTTACCCTTTCCAATGCGTGGAAGTGTTGATTTGGAAATCTTTCCAAATCAAAATCAGCCTTGATTTGAAAGGTTTTGATGGCTCATTAATGTAATTGATTAGGGAGCTGATTATTTCTATAATTAGGTTATTTGATTGGGGAGTAAATTAGGAAGCTTTTTTTTCCTTATTTTATACCTCAAATCTATAATTGAGAGGTAATGGTTGTTGTAGATGCATGAGAGCTAGAGAGAGTCAAAATTGTAATCCTTCTTTTCTCCAATATAGTGAAATCATCATCCCCTCTCTGAGGATATAGGCATTTTTGCCGAACCACGTAAATTATAGTGTTCTTTGTGTTGGTTGTGTGATTTCTTGTTTTATTCTGGTGGAATTTCCGGCAACGATCCTGAAGAACAGAAGAGTTTGTTCTCTATTCATTCAAGTCGGTTAAGCGAAGAAGCACGTGTGTGTACATAAGAATCACACAGATCGATCCATGCGTACAAATCTTGTGAGGCTCACCTACAGGCGAGTGAAGGCTTTGGAGATCGCAATCACTGCCGTGTGTGTGCCAGTTCATGCGGAGCAGAGGGCCGTGTACTTACTTAGTCGGACCGAGCAGAGCGGAAAGGCTGGCTACGTGCATACTCGGGTCAGATCGTGCAGGCTTGGCACGGAAGAAGCGAGGTTGGTCAAGCAGATCATGTGGAGTCGCGGGTTATGTATAGGAGTCGATCATATGTGGCTACACATGCTTGGGACTGATGTTCGCATAGGAAGACACGAAGGCAGTAGGAGACGGTGCCATACAGACTAATAGTGCCCTGCTTAGAGCACCGTTTGGACCTGAGCCAGTGTGTGAGGAACGATTTCTAGGTTGGAGTGAACGGGATTTTACACGGAGGGCTGCCGAACGGCCTGTTGCAGGTTTGGTGTACGAAAGTTCACGGAGGAATTGAACATAGTAGAAACTTTGCATCTGGGCTGTTAATTTTTGTTTCAGATCATTGTGTGAAGTAGAAATAAATCCGAATCCTTGCAATTCTGGTGTCGTAAGGTATCTACAATTTGGTGGAGGCTATGTAATCCGGTGGAGATATGGATACCTCTACCGTGGAGAAGCTGTGGATCCATTAGATGGTTACACATCCCGTCAAAATTGATGTGACGAAATATGCGGTCAAAGAGAACTTTGGCATGCGACTATTTGAGGTGTTGGATGCGCTGTGCTCTTTGAATGTGGAGGAAAGTCCAGAGAGCAATAAATGCCCTAAGGAAATTTACGAGAGACATTGGCTGAAGATGAACTGGAGTGATTGTGGCTTAATAAAAAATTGCCTATCTCAGGAGATTAAGTACGGGATGATGATAGATACTTCCGTTGTGAAATTGTGAAAGATTTTCGAGAACAAGTACCTGACGAAGAGCATGGAGAATTGTCTTCATATGAAGCGCTGACTCTATAGCTTTCAAATGAGATATGAGATTACTATTTATGAGCATTTGAATGGCTTCCCAAAGCTATTGACAAATCTTTTGAATTTGGATGAGGAGGATGGAGATGAAGACAAGACACACCTCCTGTTGAATTTACTCCTGGATGAGTATAAAAGCTTAACGATGACACTTATTCATGGGAAGGAGGTCTTCAACTATGGTGAGGTGACTATCGTGTTGCTGAATCACGAGTTCTAGGGTCGGGACAAGGAATCTGCAAAGATAGATTCGGCCGAGGCTCTCACACTCCAACATAGAATATCTAAAATGAAGAAGAATAAAAAGGTCGACAGCAACAAGCAGGGTAAGCCTCGTGGGCACAGTCTTGAAAAGAATCAGTATGCTTTCTGTTTAGAGACTAATCATTGGAAGAAAGATTATACAAAGCTGAAGGAGAAATGAAATGGAGTTTCTATGAAGGCAAAGACAAACTTTACAATGGAAGAGCGTGATGATGACTCAGATGTATCACTGTCTACTATTTCTCAAAGTTTGAACACTGATGGTTCATACTAGATTCTAGATACCGATGCTACCTATCACATTTGTATCACCAAGAAGTGGTTATATACCTATAAGGAGCTTGATAGTGGTGTTGTGACCATGAGAAATGATCAAGCCAGTCATACTATTGGGAAATGATCAAACATTACCTGTGGTCAGTTAGCACTTATATCACACTATGGTCTGATTTTGGAGCAACTTGATCTAGACATTGCACAAGCAGTTGGCGTTGTGAGCATGTTCATACATGATCTAGGAAGGAGTCATAGGCAAGCTGTGAAGAGTATCCTAAGGTATCTGAAGGGTACAGTTAATACAGGCTTGATATTGGAGAGGCAGTCACCATGGCAGTGGTGCAGTACTCATGACTGATTGTCCACTTGTTTTGAAGAACTACGTTCGACTTGATCTCCTAGGAGGGGGGATACGTAGGCAACCATTTATGTGCAATTGTTCTGATATTAGAGTTTGGTTTGTCATCTTCCACTATCTAAAGTGAAAGACGAGATAGAGATTGTTGATTTGGAAATCTTTCCAAATCCAACTCAGTCTTGATTTAGAAGGCTTTGATGTCTCATTAATGTATTTGATTAGGGAGCTGATTATTTCCCTAATTTGGTGATTTGATTGCGGATTAGATTAGGAAGTTTTTTCTTTATTTTATTCACCTCAAATCTATAAATTGAGGGGCAATAGCTATTTTAGATGCATGAGAGCTAGAGAGAGTCAAAATTGTAATCCTTCTTTTCTCCAATATAGTGAAATCATCATCCCCTCTCCGTGGATGTAGGCATCTTCGTCGAACCACATAAATCGCCGTATTCTTTGTGCTGGTTGTGTGATTTCTGGTTTTGTTTCCGCTGTTTTTGCTCAATAGGAAGCTCAAGATGATGCAATCAATAGCTGGAAAAAGACATTTAGGAGATGTTTAAGAAGGATGCCAGGATGGATGATGAAGAAATAATAGACGAGTTGGTCGATTGTGCCAGCGAAAGATCCAAAGTTAATAAGATGGGGAGAAAATATTGCTGATTAAGGCATTAGTGGTAGATCAGAGTAAGTTCATAAGTGTAGCAAAAGAGCCAAAATCATATGATGGGATTGAAAGGACTGCTGGATGCATGTAAAAGAAGTGGAATAACACATAGAGGTAGTGATGGCTAGATGTGATTACTGGGAGAGTAGAGAATAACTAAAAGATGAAAATAAAAAATATAGAGTAGCTGATATTATATTAGAAAATGTCATTCTCAAGAAGCAGTATAATTACAATGTATTCATAATAGGTTCGAAATAGTATCCAGTCAATAAGATAATGTCAAGATGGTATAGATGTTGGCAATATAGAATGGTGGAATCAACCTGTACTTCTTTTAAGCCTATTACATGAATTAGTACAGCTACTACAATATGCATTCATAGAGGGATTCAAAATGGCAAATGAATTTAAAATACAAATAAAAGGATGATATGTGCAGCAATGACCCTGTAGTAAATGGAGATGCCTACCCTGTCTGGGAACACCGCTCACAGATGAAGCTCCAAGTATCTGGGTTCTCCATGTTTCCAACATAAACTTGGCAGTCCTCACCACTTTCCAGGAGATAAATTCCATTGTCAGCTAGATGCTCTCTAGAAAGAGAAGATGAAGCGGGAAGCAAAGAATCACCTTTCTTCTGTGACATCAACAAAGAAAAAAAAGTTTACAGATGAATTTGGTCATAAAGAAAATGAAGATTTTATACCTCAATTGTAACTTGTATGCTCCTATATGCTGATGATTATACCTCAATGGTTAACTTATGGAGTGATATCATCCTAGGATAGACTATTGGAACAGTAAGTTGCACAAAAAAGTGCTACTACATGACTTATCCAATATGATCTCTCATCCAACCAACCATCAATTTGCAATCCGGTGCTTTTAGACAAAGCTAGAACAAGGAAAAACAAAATGTAGTAAGCACATACTACTATATATAACACTAAAATGACAATCTCTAATGCATAATCATTGAAACTGCTTCAAAATAATCAGGGCATACTTCAGAAAATATTCTTGTTGTGACATAATACGCTAATTGCTTACCTATTATGACTTATTTGGCATACTGAGGGAACATAAAAACAGGTTTTCTCGTGAAGATGCTAGTTAGGAATTTTAGAGCAAATGAAATAGGAACATAAACATGACTCGCTCATGTTTTCACAATGCAGCGAGCAAGCAGATGCTTGGTCAATTTGAGGACATGCAATCAAAGCAATCCAAAAAAAAAAAAATTCTGAAAAGCTGATCTATCCAAAAAGATGAGGACTACTGTCAAGGTCTACCTTTGTTCACTGAGAATGAGACATAACCACAACTATTCCAAGTTTTTACTTGATTTTTATTCTCTAGATGAAGCATCAAGTACAATTTTCAATGAAGGCGAGTTAATGATCCGATCTTGAGTCGAACATACCCTGAGTGGCTCAAATTTATTCGATTCGATTTCAAATTGAGTATAGGTTTACTTGATATGATATTTAATCAATCTAAACTCAGCTCAATTCAAGCTTGATCTGAGCAAGATTTTAGCTCATTAACTTTGAACAAAACCGGATCAGAGCCAAAAGCAGATCCGATTTTCAAGCAATATTTAATTCAAATTCAATGCCTCATTTCAATCTAGATACTTGTTTAAGGCTTCGTTTGGGATGGCTTTTTTGTTGCTTCTTAAAGCAGTTTTTTAGCATAAAAATTTTAATTTTTGTACTAAAAAGCGGCTTTAAGAAGCAACAAAAAAGCCATCCCAAACAAAACCTAAATGTCTCAAGTACTATTAAACTATCAACTGAAAGTTATAAAAGCAAAGCTGCGATTAAGCTCATTTATTGACTGATAAAATATGTAGACAGAACTTGCCATGATTTTTACAAGTTGTAAGGATACAGGTCTTCACAGCACAGAAAGCATATGCATGAATACTTATCTTAGTGCATAGGAATTTGGAATTATGTGCATAGATGGCATCTAAATTTTTGGCTCCTATGGTCTTGTTCAGTTAAAAAAAAACGCAAAGCAATGAAACGTCTAGTTCTGCAGCTTCAATCAGTACTCCTAAGCTTGTGAAATGGACATGAGTATGTTACTTACGCTAACATCAAAGAAGATATAAAAACAAACAAGTAACAAGTAATACAATGATAGATAGTAAAAACGCAATTTTGTACCTGAATAGAAATGAAAAATAGCAAAAACCAGGCTCGAAAGCATTTTGAAAGAGCAATAAAATTACAAATCAGATCAAACGCTTGACAATATTATGAGCCATTATTATGAATCCTGCTTTTAATAACAAAGGTCAGATTTATTGAAACTAGCTCTGTAAATTGTTTAAAATTATTTTCTTGGAGGAATAGCATTGGGAATCAGCATCAAAATAGTCCACAACTACATTGAATGACCGTTTTGATCCCTCAACTCTTTGAAGAGGAACCAAAATAGTCCCATCATGAGACTATTTTGATTCCTTTTTATATACATATATGCAATTATCAAGCCAAACATAACCAAATGAGATCATCCTAAAATTTGGCTTGTTAAATAAATGAGCTCTTTTGATAACCCTAACTCTAACCATCAGCATAGCTAAACTAAGTGATATAGGAAGAGGAATCGGAGGCTGGCATATTGGGCTAATAGTATCATTGTCTAACAACCAAAAACTAAAATGGTGATAAGAGATCACAACCATTTCAGAGGCAAAGCTATAGAAATCAAAAACTACCAAAGATGAAACCAACAAGTCTCCATAAATTAACAAACCATAAGTTAATCCAAAGACCCAAGCTGTTTCAAACAAATCAAACAAAAAAATAAAATTTTAAGTATAAAGAGATGAATCACACAAAGATTAATTAATTTCACCATGTCTATTAAGCACGATGAGATGAGTGGCATGAGGTGAGGTCTTGGGTTGCTCTTGTGAGGGATTTTTGGGAGAGATAGAGTCCGTGTGAGGGTTGGTAAGGAACGGAAGGCGTGGGGCAAGAAAGTTAGAATAAACTTACATCACATAATTTATTCATGGAGGGTAAATTATGAATGAAACAATGGTTAATTTTCTAATCATGATCAATGGAATGTCAAAATATTTTATAAAAAGTCATTCACCCCGTTATATGGATGGCAACAACATCAACAAGCAGTTGAATGAAGACATGCTAGGAGTGGATCTTAGCTATTGTGGAATAATAGATAAAATTCAAGCCTAAACTTGTAGGAAATGGATTGATGGAGAGTAGAGATAATATAATCATGATGAAAGTTCGATGTGAGCCAAGAGGGAGGGTGAATTGGTATTTTTAAAAATAAAACCTAACAAGAGTTCTAGTCTTTTAGTGGATTTTTCTTTTTCCCTTTTTTTTTTGATTTTTCAATTAGAAGATTTAACTAATCAAATGCGAAAGCTAAAGATACGTTCGTAATTACGATAGTGGTGAAACAATTTCAAATATCGCAATAAACAATTAAAATCAAAATTTTCACCAAGCAGTTGGCACAGTAGATAAATGCTTGAAAAATTAAAATATAAAAAATACGAAAAAAGCACGCCAGAAATTTTTATAGTGGTTCGGTCATTTGACCTACGTCCACTCCTTGGAGTCCTCCACTCCGAGTATTGCACTACTAAAAGTTGACTCTCCTTCTGCTCCCACAGCAAGGCGGAGAAGCCTTTACAAGACTCACTTTCACCCTCCCCAGTGTGGTAGAGTGCCAGACGCTATGTCACCTTCCTGATGATGGCAGCAGACCTTCTCCTTTTCTCCCTCCTGGAGAAGGCAGAGTACCTCAAGGACGTTGCTGTTGAAGCCTCTCTCCCTAAAGAACCTTCACAAGACTCACCAAGGCCTAAGGAGGAGCAAGCGTGTAGCTAGCTTGGAGCAACCGTGTGATCCCCTCACACTCCTTCTCCCTCACGCTCAAGCTCACATTCTCCTTCCTCTCACAAACCCTAGATCTCTTCAAAAGCTTCCTCTTAAGAGTTCCTTCCTCTGTCAACTACAGCCTCAACAACCTCTTACTAAATAAGAAAAACTCCTTTTTAAATTAGGCTTCAGAAAACTCTAATAATTCCAATTTGATGATTATGTTCGTACAGTACGATCCAATATCGTATAGTACGATCAGTTCAAAAATAGTTCTGTCCAGTACGAATGCAAACGAACAGTTCACAAATTTTACAAGCATCGTACAGTACGATCTCATACAGTACGATCTAGAGATCATACTAGACGATCTTTTTATTTTCAACTGTTCGTACGGGATGACCTATGGGACGAACGAAATTCATCTCTGAACATCGTCCCGCACTGTACCATTCGTACAGTATAATTAATTCATTTCAGATCATCGTCCTGTTTGATATAACTATCGTCCGAGACAATCAGTATAAAAAATTGGGGTTTCGTCTGGTACGATATATGGGACGACCCAAAATCATCTCTGTTCATCGTATAGTACGATTGACATCATACAGTATGATCAAATGTAATTAAGAAACCATGATTTAATTGCCCGATTACGGGGGATAATTTTGGCAAGATTTGAAATATTCATACAATACGATTGTAATCATACAGTACGATTAGTTCAAAAAATTAAATTTAAAATCTTACCTAAACTGTCCTGTGGCTAGGGTTTTCAGGTTGAAACAAATCGTACAGTACGATCACGATTGTACAGTACGATTAGTTTACAAAACCAATCATTCAGAATTAGCCGTTAAGCCTAAGTTTAAATGATAGATCGTACAGTACGATTCAAAATCATGCAGTATGATTATGTAAAAAAAATTTAAATTAAGTTAAAAAAAATTTAACTCTCCCCCTGTGTGTGTGTGCATGGTCACCCCTTTTGCAGACATACTTTTGAGGCAGACTCAATAAATAAAAATTAAAGAAAATAAAAATATAAATTCTTGCACATCTTAGTCTACCTAGTCTTGAGTCTCTAGCAGTCTTGAGCGGTGTATATCTTACCTGAAATGTTAGTGCTCACAGTCAAAAATAAACATTTATATTTTCAGGGATGAACATATTAATTCAGTCAATGCTAGGGATCTTGGATTACAACACATGAATGAAATGATTCAATCACAAATTATAAGTAATGAAATGCAAATTATGGAAAAGGTAAATACATTCTTCTTTCGTGTTTGAAATAAAATATAAATTATTATTTCTTGGGCTATGGAAGTTCAATAATTAGCTGTGAAACTAATTGAACGTTGAAATGACATACGAAGAGGAGGGTGAATTTGTGTTTTAAAATCTTATTCAAAAATCATTTTGATTAAAAACCAAAATCAAATTTTAATGCGGAAGCGTTTCTATAAACAAAATCAAAACTCACAATAACAATCCCAAAATAAAATCTAATCTTTTTATGTTTTTAATTTTGTAGAAAAAATAAAATAACAATGTTTTGTTCGTTTTATTTTTGTATTGTTTTTTTCTTTTTAAAACAAATATCAATCCTAAGTAACCACAATAATTTTTGTATCACAATGATAATCAAACTCAACTCATATTACAGAAAATAAATTTACAGGAAAGTAAAGCTGTATAAAGTAAATATGAAAAGAAAAAGAATGCAAACCAATTTTTTATAGTGATTTGGTCAACTTGACCTACGTCTACTTTTCAAAATCATCCTCTTTGGGTATTTCAATAATCAATAGTGACTCTCCTTGCATCCTATGGCTAGGCGGAGAAGCCCGTACAGACTCAAATCACTTTGACCTCCTCGGTGCGGCGGAGTAGTTGAAATCTCTTTCACCTACTCGGTATGACAGAGTAGCAAAATCTCTTTCACCTTCACGATGTGGTGGAGTAGCCGAAATCTTTTTTACCTCCTCGATGCGACGGAGAACCAAAATACCTTTCACCTCCTTTGTGCGATGGAGAGCCGAAATCCCTTTCAACTTCTCGGTGTGATTGAGAGCCAAAATTTTTTTCACCTCCTTGGTGCGGCAGAGAACTGAAAACCCTTTCACCTCTTCAGTGCGGTGGAGTGCCGAAACCCCTTTCACTCTCTCAGTGTAGCAGAGTAGCCAACAAGTTTTTTACACCAAATGATTCTTCATAGAGCTTCTCGCAAGACAAACACTAACATATGGAGGAACTCAGGTACAAGTTAGCCGAAGCAACCGTGTGGAAACCACTACACTCCCTTGAAACCCATAAGGATATTCTCCCTCTCACACAATCACATCCTTTCTCTCTCTTTGCTTAATGCTTTCTCTTCAAATTCTTTCACAGAAGAAACACACCTATAACTACCAAAAGACCCTTGTTATGGTTATAATAAGAGTATATATATAGAGTTTAAAAAAAACTCTAATTTTCACTTCTTCTGAATCTATTCGTATAGTACAATAGGAATATCATAAAGTATGATTAGTTCAAATCAAATTAACACTAGATAGTACAGGACGAACAAAAGTTCATCTAGAGTGTCCACCGGTGGTTCATACAGTATGATGCATGATCAGATTATACGATATGTAATTAATACAAATCTAATTTGATTCTTTAATCTCTAGAATTAAATTAGGCAACATTAATTGATTCTCGTTCAATACGAATAGTTCAGTTATCATAATTCAAATTTGACTATTTTAATTAAGATGGATTCGATGTTGGGTTTCTGAAAAATAGCTAATCATCTACTACAATGTGATGGTCGTACAGTTGTTTGCATGGGAAGCACGCAAATCAATTACAATTATACTTTTTTGGGAAAATTTAAATATAGATTTTTTTAATTTTCAATTTTAAAGTCGAATATGTCACTATAAATGATATATCACATCGGAAGGTGAAAATATTATTCTTTAATTGGTTTAAATTATAAAACTATAAATTTTATCCTAACTATTGTAGTCAAATTCAAGAAGGAACTACGTATGACCCTGAAGGGTTAAAATATTATTCAATCAAATATTGAGCTACTATAATCTGGATGTGTTATCATTAATTTCATAGTTAAAGTCGTAATAATAAATGATGTATCTTTCCAAGAAAAGAAAATAATATTTACTATTAACCTTGAGTGTGATGATAATTAGGGATGTCAATATTTGACATGACTCGAAAACCCGACTCAAACTCGACCTGAAAATAGGTTGGGTTAGGGTTCAACAAATTGACTGGTTTCAAAAATTGGTTCGGGTTCAGGTTGACCCAGAAACCCGGGAATGACCTGGAATAGGTCGCCTGCTCGGATGCCTGCTTCACTCGCTCGTGTGTCCGCGTCGCCTATCGTGTACCAGAGTTGACTGCTTATGTCGCCCGCATGTCACCTACCCACTTTGCCTACTGCGTCTGCCCGAATCACCTACCTGCGTGCCCGAGTCGCCTGTCGTACGTCGCCCATTGTCACACTGTTGTAGCTGCCTGGTTGTTTCCACGCTGCAGCTTTCTGGCTGCTCCCACTATCGCGCTGGCGCGCCACAAGAAAATAAACGTGCAAATAGATGGTCGGCGGCAGTCTTACGGGTTGGGTCGAGTTGACCCGAACCCAACCTGAACTCGAAGTGGGTTGAGTTTGGATCCAAAAATTTGACCCATTTACAAAAATGGGTTGAGTTCGGGTTGACTCGAATAGTTTCGGGTTCGACCCGAAGCCAACCCATGACCCGATTTTGACACCCCTAACGATAATGATCATTTTTTAATTTTAATTTTTCTAAAATAATAATTATTTTCCATCCTATTTAGAAGCTAAGTAGGATGGGATTTATTTTATCTAGGGTCTTAAATTTCTCACAAAAATAAGCCTTCATAGTTAATTACATCATAATAAGTTTTAAGACTCCTACGAATACTCTCGATTAAAATAATGGTAGAAATTTTTTTTAGAATTTTTAAAGAATGACATGAAAGGAGTGAGGCTAGAATTTTTAATTGGGATTAGATAATATTTTGAACAATTATTTTGGAGGCCAAAGAATGAGAAGTAGAAGGCATTTTGAGATTCTGAAATAATTCAAAAACATCTTAATCTATCCTGAGAAGTAGAAGGCATTTTGGGCTTTAAATTTTGGGTGAGAGAAAATTTTAATTCAAGTTAACATTTTATTAAAATTTTGAGATTAAATTCTTGATGTTGGGGACTTATAATTTTTATTTCGCCTTGAAACCTCGATCTAAGTTGGGCACTAAATGATAGTGACCCAAACCTAACTAATAAAATGCAATTCTGAGCTTATCTCGACCTGGATTAGAGAGCCAGCTAAATCACCTAGGTGCTTTAAATCCATGTATCTGGTCATTATAAAAGATGGGTAAGATTTGTTATTTAAGTTTTGGGAAATTTAGGGCCGACATCTAGAGAATATCTTAATTGGCCCGTTTACTTATATAGGGTGATTATGCTCGATGCAATCAAATTTTATTAATTTTTATTTAATTTCTAATGTAATGCATGCTGATCGATCTTGTGTTCAAAAATCACATGATGAACTTTAAAAATTAGGCTTACAAAATAATTTTTTCCTAGAGATGCATAACATCCCCTAGACAGAGTTGCACCCTAATAGTTCAGGTGATATGCTATAACCTGCAGATGGGAAGGTGTGTAGCAAGGAGAGAAGATCAATATGAATGCATGAAAAAACCCCCAGCATGTATGGGCTTACTTCTTAAAAGCACTTATTTTTCTATATGAGACTGATATTTTTTTATTTAATTATAAGCAGAAGAATTTTTTCGTTGTCCTTAAGAGCTTAATCACGTTCAAGGCTAAAACAAATCAAGGCTAAAATAAATCCCACGTATAAGAAATAAACCTATAAAAATAGGAAATTTCTAAAGCACAAATAATTTAAACAAACATCATAAATCATAAAATATCAAATGAATGTAAAAGGGCATGTGGCAAATGCCACTTAATTGCAACCCAAGGTCTATAGAAATTAAAATTGTTCAGGCACCACTACAACATCTCGTATTCTAATCCTATAGAATGACGCAAGTGTTAAAGTGGGGAATTTTTTTATCTTTATTCCTTCAGTTTCTTCCTTTCGAGCTCCTTGGATCTATTGGGTCCGGATATCCAAATGAAAAGAACTCCTCCCCAAAGAGGTGTTTATTTTCTCTTTGAATTTCAAACTTACCCAAGTTTAGATCTCCAAATGGAAGGAACTCTCCCCTAAGAGATGTTTCCTTCCTCTATGGAATCCAAATTGTGTATCAAATATCTCACTTTAAGTGACTTTCACAACTCATTTTAAATTTATATTTATGAAAAAACTAAATGACTCTAATACAACCTATACGTTATTCTAAGTAGTTTATATATAAAATCATTAGAATATCATAAGAATTTATAAAAAATTCATAGCTCATATTTGAGCTAACACATTCACTTAGCCATACTTTTAATGTTAAGAGGGCTTAGCAATTTTAGCACCCGCAAAAAATTTTGTTAATAATATATTTTTTATTTTCCCCATTTATATAGTCTTGCATAAGCATGATCACCTGCAAAATACTCTGTAAGCATCTTGATCATTCCTAACATAAGAGAAATATAACATCCATCACATGTTACATCACATATAGCATGGTAAAGGAAAAATATCACATCATATGCAACACAGACCACACCAAACCATAGCAACCAACATGCAAGGAAAATCACTTAAAATCCACATAAAATCCATGTCGCACAAAGAAAGCAAGTATGAGAAAATAGTGGCCTAGCCTAAATTTAGCGTGTGCATTAGACTGTGTGGTTTGGATGTATCCTAAATGGGTTGTTATTTGAAATTTTCTAATGTTTTGTTTGGTTTGTTATATGTGGAAGGGGTATTTAGTTCAAGTTCAAGTTATGATGTTTTAGTGTTCATTTTAGGGTGAATTTTAGGTTTTAAAATTGATTTATTATTAGTTCTCTAAAGTCCTAAATTTTAATTAGATTTTAGTCCTTAAGCCTCAAAATTTAATACACTTATATTCTCCAAAATAGAATCTACATAAGGTATGGAGGCTTCTATTAATTATTGATTTATGGTTAATTATTTTAATAATAACTGACATTGTTTACACTAGGGTTGTGACATTTATTTCATCCTCTTTGGGGCTAACTTAATAGCCTCACTGGCTCGGGTTATCCAATAGTTATCTTTGGGTTTATATTGGATTTAGTTCATTAATTAGTTGTCTAAGTTTGTGATTATCTTATGTTAATTATTATTTTATTAATGGTTTTCCATCAACTGGTTTGTGGCACTGTCATAACTGGCATGAGGACCAAGGTCTGCTTAAGATACGTAGCCCCACAGCACGATGTAGTCTAGCTAAAATCTTGCTGATGTAGTTATGTTAATGATTTAATTTTAATTGGTTGGTTACTAATTTAATAAGGTTCCTGACTTATTATTTGCATTCCACAAAATTCTTTCGTGGCATTATCACAAAGGGCACGAGGACCAATGCCTCCTTAGGATATGTAGCCTCGCAGCTCGAGGCAGTCCATCCTAAAAATTTTATTGGTGGAATAATGGTTATTTATTTTAATGTTATAATCTGATTTAATTAATTAAATTGGTGGTTTACTAGAAATTTGATTATTTATTGATATTTGGTATTTAATGGAATATTTTAATGATTAAATAAAGGGTCCACTTCTTGACTTCTAGGTTTACTTTAATTTATGGAGTAGTCATATTTTTAATAAATATTAGGCCCTAAGATGAGTAAAATTCTAGTGAGTTTGTTAGATTTGGAATTTTTTATAATTAGTTATGAATTTTCAAAATTTGGGTGTGTTTTTGAACTAAAGTTAACCAAAATATTGACTTTTTTATTTTTGATGAATTCTGATGATTTGATATTTTTATAAATATTAGACCTAGGGATAAGTCCAATTCCTTTGAGTTTGCTTAATTTAGAAATTTCTTCTGTTAGTTATGATTTTCTAAAGTTTGAGCGTTTAATTGAATTATTTAATTACTTAATTAGAGGGCTTTTCCTATTTTTGCACCAAACTGATTCCAAATCATTTGAAACCTTTCCCAAATATTAGGAATGACTTATGGGGATGATTCCAAGTGTTCAAAATTTATTTTCTATTTTTTATTATTTTTAATTATTTATTTGAGTTAATTATTGAATTTATTTGTTTAATAAATTTTGATCAATTCTGAAAGTTGGTGATGGGAATTTTAATTTTACTGGACATGTTATTTAATTATGAATATCTTGAGACCTTTTTATATTTTTATAATTTAATTTGGATTTATTATATTTTTTTGAAGTTTTAGACCTCATAAAGGGGCTGGTTTTTGTTTTACATAATTTTTTTGATCAAATGAAGTCAAAATAGAGTGAAATTAAAACATAGGGTTTATAATATCACTATGCTTACTGTTGTAAAGTTTTACTCCTATTGGGTGTGTGTAGAATTTCTTAGGATTTTTCTAATTTTCTAGACAAATTCTTATTATTTTTCCTATGTGTCACTAGTGTTCCACTGGGTTTGAATCTTTGTTTTGCTAACTCTCAAACATGCACAATCACATCACAAAAAAATTATAGAAAAATTAAACATATTTAGATAGTTATGAATTTTTAAAATTATGGATCCAAAATGGACCAATCACTTTAAAAATTTATTTCATAGTAATACTAGGCATATCATGACCTATAAAAATTACTGGAGGTGTATAAAATGCTTAAAAATCTTTCACCAAAATGTGAGTCCAAATTGACCACTGGATCATGAGAAAATTAAGAGAAATAGATTTCAAACAAGTGTAAATTTACCATAATACAATGCTTAAATTAACTTGAAAATAGTTTTGAAAAATAATAGGGTTGAAGCCCTTTCCAACAAGCCCAAGAACACTCACTTTGGTGGAGATTTAGATTTTTTATAAATTTTTTAAGTTCTAAGCATTAAAAATGAATTTTTAATTCATTTTATATTAAATTTGGCGGCGGCGCAATCATTGTCACTACCGCCATCATCTGACATGTGGCTCACTGTCACGCTCCAGTTAACCACATCGGACGGTCAATCGGGTTGTTCAATTTTTCGTGGTCCAATCCGACGCACCAAAATGTGCCACATCACCTGAGGTCCAGATCCCATGCACTCTTTTAAAAATGGTCAGATGGTATTTTTGTCCAACCGTGCAAGGATCGTTTGATCAAGCGTATATTGCGATCGAATGGTTCTGATCTGATCAAATTCTACAGTTAAAAAAAATGAACTATAACTTTAAATGCCCATAACTTTCGATCCAACCATTCAAATTTGATAAAATTTGAAATATAAGATCTATATAACCAGATTTTTCAATGCCTAGAGTATGGAGGCTTCATGCATTGAGATCTTTGAGAATTTTAATTTGATCATAAAATTTTAAATAGACATAACTTACTAACCAGTAGACGGATTTCTTTGATCTTAGGCTTATTTTGCTCTTGGAGAAGTCTTCTTCGACTTTATAGAAGATCCCAAGAGATAATTCTAGCTGGATTAAAAGTTAGATCCAGACTATCATTTTTCTTCCTTTTTTTATCTTTCCTCTCAAACAAAGGCCTTGGAAGCTATAGGGAGTTGGGGGAAGGCATGGAGAATATAGAGGAACTTCTGGAGAAGCAAGAGAAAGGAATTTTGGGGCTAGAGGAGGATAGGGGAATGTGTTAGGTTGATATGAGGGTTTTGCATGCTTTTAGGCCATTTAGTGCCCAAGATTTTGGATGAATGGCTTGGATTAATTGGCAGAGAGTTTTGGATGCTTGCCACCTGTCCAAGGTGGTTGGGAGCCAGGGAAAAGGCTGGGTGCATGAGAAGGACATTGTTGGGCTCATGTGAGGGGTGGAGACCACATCTTACACCCTATGGTTAAACCATTGGTTGGGCTTGGTTTAGGTGTAGCATTTAGGTTGCTTTATGTCTGATTTGAATATGTTTGTGTGGATTTAATCAGGAATCTTTGGGATGGTTTGACCATTTGACCCATTTTCACCAATTTTTTGGTTGTGTTGGCTTGTTGACTCGTTGACCAGTCAACCAGTCAATGGTGACTAGGATGGGTCTTGGGGAAATTGTATTTGCTATAGGAATAAATCCCAAGGGGTATGAGGCAATAGTTTGGGAGTTTAGTTGAAAATTTAGCTACATACATGGATTTGACCCTTTATGTTGAATTGACCAAGTCAAACAAGTGATGATTTGACTCATGAGAATGTTGGACATGCTCAGAACATCCAACGAAATGATTTTGAATGTTCAATTTGGTTTAATGATGCTTGGAGCATTGAATTTAACTTTGGTTAAGTATATGATTGATTTTAGTCAACTATAGCTGACTTGATCAACCAGGTCAAACCAAGGGTTAAGGTTAGGTCCAATAGGTTTAAAATAAAATTTTAGAACTAATGGATGTGGTCTCATGCAATGGTGAGATTTCCTTGCATGAAATGCATGTTTGGGCTCTTAAGAGGCATTTTGGTCAACTAGGTCAAATCAAAACTTAGATTTTGATTCAATACACTCCAAATGATATTTAGAATGCATTGGAAGAAATTTAAAAGGTTGGTTTAAATTAGCCATATCAAGGTTTAAGGGAAAGATTGATTTTCCCTTAATGATTTTGGGGTTTAATGGGCCCATGGTCAACCATGGTCAACTAGGGTCCACAAAAAGTTCAATATTATGTTTAACATGTCATAACAAATGTCATGGACATATTTAAAGATTTTGGGGAGGTTCCTAATATTAAATTCCACAAGGTGCATGGTTTAGTGGCATGAGCTATAAATATTTGAAGGTTTTACAACCTTTGAAAATCAGTTCAGTTTTAGGGGTTAAAGGGCTCAGATTGGCCTCAAATTTGGAAGGTTGACCCTAGAGACATGTCTAAGCAATATGTAACTGAGGAATCATGAATCATAGGTCATTTGGTTTGATTTTGAGGTGTTTGAAAAATCACTCAAAAAGGATTATGGGACATAGGCTTTTGGTCTTGATTTTTGGTTTGAGATATTGGATTTGATTAATTAACCTCATGCAAGAATGAGGCCAACAACAGTATGATTATATCTCAAATGTATTTCTCTCATTTAAATTAAACATTTTAATTAATTTCTAGTTGAACTGATCGTCCAGCACGATTTATAGGAATATTAAATATTTATTTTTCTTTCCCCCTTGTGTGTGTGCACTGCTAATAAGCTAACACACATCTTATTACAGACATTAACTCAAGAAAAAGTAAAATTACAGACTCTTTCAAAACAAGTATGCCCTTTAGAACACCTTCTTGAGCTCTAATTCTTTGACGATGCTTTATGTATCATGAATCTAAAATATTAGTGGTGCACACAAAAAATATATGGTATATAAAGTAGGAGAAACTAAATAAACATCTAATAATATTTGTAATCATCAAAACACAAGATTAGACTCCTGAATTGCAACAGGCTACTCATCAAATTTCGCCACCTAACCCACTTCTAAGAAAAACTCAAACATTACATAATTTATCCAAGTATTTTTTAAATAATATAATTCTATCAAATATTTATAATAATTCGATGGTAATAACATAAATACAATAATTTAATAAAAAATCCTTCTAAGGCCAACCATATACTTCTTGCATTTGAATTTTAAATGGCTAATTTAAAGGCACCAAGCTTGACTTCTTTAATTTTAATTTTGAATTTTTTTCACAATTATTTCTTTTGTGAAAATCCTTGATATAAGTTATATTTGGCTGAAATTTGTCATGCATGAAGGAGCCCCAATTTGAATTTGAATTTCTTCTATTAACACTTCATTTTTTTTATAACTCCTCCTTAATATAAGCCCTACTTTAAGAGTTGGCCAAATTTTATCGAATAGAGGTGTCCCAACTTGAAGGAGGTGCCACCTACTGTAAAGGAGAGAGAAACATATTGCATTTGTTGGGATTTTTTAGTAGGCTCGACCAAATATAGAATTTTAATCAAAACAACATGCAATTTTAGGGCCACATTGATGAAGATCATAATATCTCTTTTTCATTGCAACAAAAGCCTTTGGGAACTATTTAAATCCTTCCCTTATTTTATGATGCTCATATAATGATGATAATAATTGGACATTTTCTTCTTCAAAGATATGATGTCATGAAACTTGCACCATTATCTTTCATCAAAAATGAGAGAGGAGATTATTCTATTGAGTATGAAGAGCTCCGAACAAGATGCTTGGGGAAGAGAGGTCCGAACATTACAATGTCTAAATATCCATAAGAATAGAAGATGTTATCCCTCATAATTTAAATGGGTTATTTTTTTTCCCAAAAAAAAAACTATTGGGGATATTTGCCCAAATAAAATTTAGTTAGGCTATAATTCAAGATTGTGCACAAAGATGAATAAAAACTCAAATTTTCCCATGCAAATTCTCTTCTTGATTGAGAAGATGCTGAGTGTCACGCATTTTACCCTCGTTCTGAGTGTCATAAATTTGAAGTCATATGACTTTATTAAGCGTGTGTTTGCTATGTTTACTTCTTAAATTTTGTCAAGGCTTTGAGGTCCTAAGGTCATTAGAGTGATATCTAATTCATATTAGATTTATATATATTTTTTATCCTATTAGCTTTATAGAAATTCAACATGATTAAGGTCTGTTGGGTCTCAAAAGCTTAAAACTGCTACTTATAGATCCTACCGTTGCTAGGCACGGCCTAAAGAAAGCATTCTATGATACTAAGAACATATAATATTTCAAGTAACTTGTTCTCCTTCGTTTCTTGTTTTCTACACCAATTTAAATCAATAATATTTATTAAGGCATAAGAATTTATTAAGAAAATAGTTGAAATTTTATAGTAAAATAGAAATATAAGATGATTGACATTCACTTATAGATAAAAGGTTTTGAAATTAAAAAAAGAGTTGATCATTGATTTATTTTACCCAGCTTTGATCATTTTATAAAATAAATATAAATATCAATAAAATTAATATAAATTACTCTGTTTGAACTCGAATCAAGGTTGAGGAGAAAAACTCAATACTTCAGACTTGAAGAACAACTTTATTATTATAGAGATCTTTTTCTTACCAAATTTTAGCTCACTCTTAAATCAAATCTAACTTAACATTGAGTTAATGGGTGTTGCAAGGAGGGAGCATCCTCTTGTTCAAAAGACGAGAATCAGAAGAGTGGTTGGGAGGAATTTTTCAACCTCCTCGCCCTCCCCCTTTGTCCACATTCAGTGAGATTAGTTCTCCCTGTAGTTGGACACTGCAGAGGTTTATATATGCTTCCTTGCATCACTAATCTCAAATCCTTAATTTCTACCAATCAATAGTGGGTTGTATAGTGCGATGAGTTCAATGAGGTGTTTAATTTGAATGTGGGTCATATAGTCGAAAATGCATTGCCATTGGGGGTGGCAAACGTCGCAGGCGAAAACATAAAAGGAAGTAATCTCCTTGGTTTTGTTCTCTGCTGTTGGCCTACTCTTGCCTTTCTCCTTGGTTTTTGTTTGGTGTGCTTGGTCGGTTATGGGTTTCTATGCGTTTGTTTGGTTTTCTATTGGGTGTTTTTTGTTCGGTTGGGCATTTACTTGGGTGTGGGGCTCGGCTCTGATGTTTGTCGGTGTGCCGTTTGGGTCTGCTTTTGGCTGGGGTGTTAAGTTGGGGGTTGATTGTTGGGGGGTCTCTCTCTGTGGTTGCTCGGTTGGTTTAATTTCTTTTGGTTGGCTTCTTGCTGCTTGTTTCTTTTGTTTTCTTCCTTGTAGGTTCCCGCAGCCTGAAGCTAGTCTGAACTTTTTCTCTGGGGCTTTTGGTGGTTTGGTCGTTGTAGGCTTTATCTGGAGGGCCTCTTCATAGTTTGCTCTTCTTTTCTTTTGCTTGGCTATTGTATAGATTGAATCAAAGGCTCATAGGTTTTATTTCGAATGTTGTATTTTAGAAGTCTATTAATTCTATAAAGATTTGTAATCTCTTTTTAAAATTAACGTGTAAGCTCCTATATGTAGGTTTTATCCATCGAACCAAAAAAAAAAAACTTGATTCTCTAACAAGGTAGTAAAAATTCTTATTTTAAAATTTAATTTCTTTATGTTTTGATGTTCTTTCCAATATTAGCAGGCATCATTGGGGTTGGTACAAAAGGGGGCTATTTCTTGATTCTCTATTTACGATTGCCTTCCTATTTACAATGGTTTTAAAAACTATGGACATTCTTGTCAAAAGAAACATTACTATACTCCAAACCTATCAGCTGTGTTACTGTGATAATGAATCTATTAAGCTCATCTTTTTATCATGCTCTCTCTCTCTAATGCCCTCTTTAAAGGTGGCTTTCTTTGACCTCCACCTTCCTTCTTAACTAATCTAAGTAACTACATCATTTGCTACATTTGCAGAGAAAAAATAATATGAAAAATGGACATAAAAATGCCTCTATAACCACTTATTTGCATAAAATCATAAGGGCTCTCTTATTAGCTTTTGTGGTGTTATTTTGGGTTCAGCTTGGAAGTGGCAACTTTTGTCTGTTCTAAGGGAGGAAATTTAATAACCTATTCCGACCGGGGAGAACAGGCCATTATACAAGGCGATTCAGAAATTGCGGACGCTTGGTTCGATCAAGCTGCCGAGTATTAGAAATAAGCTATAGCGCTTACTTTAGGGAATTATATTGAAGCACATAATTGGTGAAAAATAACGAGACGTTTTTGACCTCTTTTGCATGCCTCATATTTCTTTTTTTACTCATTGACATTTACGGAATATGTATTTTACAACATTTTACATAACTAATATATGAGCAACAGCTCTCAATATTTAGTACTTAGAACGCATTGATATAAATAAGAAGACACAAACAAAATGCAAAATGAATACAAAATGTTTCATATTCAACTCATAATGATAAATTTTTCATTTCTTAAAATAGCGAATATAAATAAATTATGTCTTAAAGTTATATCATTTTTTTAATCTATAAACTTCACATTACTTTCAATTTTCTTCGCTATTCCGCCATTTTTAACATCATTATTTTATGTAATCAATGACACATTTATACTTATTATGCATATTCTTTATGTATTTATTCATTATTTTTTAATTAAATTTGTCAATATTAATTTCTTATATATAATATTATATATTTTAATATTATAAAATATTAATGCATAATATCATAAATCATATTGTCCTATGTTATTATTGAATTTCTTTCCATGATATCAATATGATTAAATAACATTGTTTAGTTCCATAACTTTCTTGACAAGCCAATATGATGTCAGAGATAGTTTACTATAATCACTTTAGGGACCCACTTTGATTGAGCTTACTATTCTTTTTTTTATTTTTTATTTTTTTTTCTGTGTGATAGGTTAAGGTTAAGCTGTACCGTATGGGCAATAAAAACTTAAAAAGGGGCATTTCAACGATAACATGATAGAGATTCAAACAATAAAATTAAAGCTAATTCTTCAATAAATTCACCACTCCCAAATCAATATAAAAAAAAAGAATCATAAATAATATATTTAAGAGTTATTAGGAGAAGCATCAATATTATTTCATATTTCTTAACATAAATTATTTTATTTCTATGTCAATTTGGTTCAATTTTTTTATCTTTTTCTCAAAAAAAATCCTAAATAAATTATATAAATTATTGAGAAAATGACTGAAATGATTATCTTTTTTTTGGAAGAACCAAAATAATCGTCGACTATATAAAAATGTAAATTGGATCCATTGACTCTTTAAATAAGGACCAAACTCGTAATTCTTTGTGATCATTTAACTCCCTATTTAAAAAGTCAATGAATGAAAATGGGAAATTTTAATAGTCGGTGACCATTTTGATTTTTGTAAAGAGTCAATGGATTATTTTGATCATTATCGCAAAAATTATTTTAGGTAAAATTTCAAACAAATCAAATCAAAATGATAATTATTTTTTTTTATTTGATTTAAATTTTCAATTAAGCCTATTTTTGTTATCCACACCTAATTAACAAAGCAACAAGAGGATTATTTTCTATAAGTTAATCAAGAACGTAGTTTAAAGGCTTACTTTGCCGAGATTTATGTTACTCTTGTGCTTTAGGCTTCATTGGGAATGACTTTCTTACTGTTTTGTAAAGTTGCTGAGAGAAAAATTTTTTTTAAAGTTATTATAAAAATATTTTTTTTATATAAATTTTTTTTGAAAGCAGCAAAAAATGAGTGGCCAATCATAAATTGTGATTTTGATTGTGATATAAAAAATAAAGCAGTAGGAAGGCTGTCCCAAACAAAAAAGATTATTACGTGAGATAACCGGACCGTCCGGAGGCCAATTAGGACGCACCACGTCACCCGATACACAGTGTTGATACACAACATATGGGTGATGTGGTGCGTCCTGATTGGCCTCTGGATGGCATCCATTGACCGCACGTAATAATTTCGCCCCAAACAAAGCCTTTTAATTAGATCAAAAGTTGCTTTGCTAAATTAGTTGGTACGTAGCTTGTCTTGCTTTGTATTGAATTAATAAAGCGTTTTTTTTTCTCATCAAATTTACGTTACAATAAGGACGACGTTGCCATCCCAATCTTTTGTCATCATTTCTTTAATGAAATGATGCAATCCCACAACCAGTCGGTAGCCAACTCCTTATAAATATGTTTGTGATGCTATCATTCCTAAATATACTAAAATCGCATTCATATTGGTAGAAAGTAGTTATGAAAGGTGGTCCAAAGATTTAGGGTTTGCTTTGGGATCACCCATAATTGAGCACTCTAGCTTGAATACTTAAGTGTATTGAAAAACAATCAAGCTTTTTTTCTAGGATTTTCAGACAATTAAGGCAAATGAATACATACATCACATACGCAAGCTTTAAATCCAAGACCTCTTAGTTAGTAGGCAAGCTCACCTTGGTCTGTTAGTTGGGAGCTTAGGCTACCAACTAAGAGGTCTTGGGTTTGAGCCTTGTATATGCGATGTGTGTGAGTCTGCCTTAAATGGCTTAAATGTCCCCCAAAAAAACACTCAAAATACTTTTAAGACTCTTTGAATATTTTTAAAAGTAATTTTATTTGTATTTAAAAATAAAAATAAATTTGATTTTAAATATGGCCTTAAGGTTTCGTTTGGGACAGCTTTTTATTACTTTCTAAAGTAAATTTTTAGTGCAAAAAATTCTAATCCACAAAAAATTTATATTAAAAATTAGTAAGAAATTTGTCACAACCGAAGCCTTAGTTATTCAATGTCAACTTGATACTTCATGAGCTGAGCCATCTTGTCATGCTCGTTTACCCCGCTATGCACCTGATGGAGTGATGGACGTCTGCAACTAGTTGATTACATGCCTACTCCCCAACTACTACACAGAAAGTGACTTTTCACGAGAGGGGGGCGGCTTAAGTTTTTTTTTTGTTGTTATTCAATTTTCAACCAAAAACTAGTTTGCTTTTTAAACAAACAAAGACATCTTTGAGTGGAGGGAAGTATATGGTTTGGCCAACGGCTAGTTCTCTTTCAGCAACCCTTGGAACCCAAGCAAAGCTGTTAGATTCTTGGTCGCCATCTGATCAAACTCCTCCTACCTTCCTTTCCCTTTAATCCTACCTTATTTCTTTCATCCCAAATCACTCTCTCACAATTACATCACAACTCCTTTCCATCAACTCTGCAGACTATGATGAAGCTCTCAAGTTCAATTCTTCAATGAACAGAATTGACGATTCTTATGAGTTCAAGATACTGCTTAATTACATCAAACAGCTTGTTGCAGAACTCAAACAGCGCGCAAATGGTGATATCGAGCAATATTGATCATACTGAAGCTCGAAGCCCACCTGTTGGGTCATTGTTGAGACTAGTGATGAGGGTATCAAGAGCTAGATGGTTTGGTTTCTTGAGAAGAGTGTTTCAGTATCAGAATGGTACAAGATCTGATCTCAGATCCAACCCCTTCAATTCCAGGCCATGGCTTCTGCTCGAGGTTATAGCACTTGTTGGGCAGATAGTTTCTGTCACAACAGTCATGGTTGTGTCAAAGAAGGAAAGGCCAGTTTGGCCTGTAAGATTTTGGATTGCTAGCTACAACATTGCCAATATCCTTAGCATACCTATTCTTTATTGGCGATATCGATGCTCCAATTCAAGCCAGAGTCATGGCTTGAGCTCTGATGTAGAGCAGCAGAGAAGCCTCGAGGAATCCAGGTGAGAAATTTGCTGAATTCTTAGTGCAGTCTTCTCCTTCATGACTATTAGAACATAGAAAATGACTAACTGTTTCTTTTGGGATCAGGAGTTCTTATCTAATGAACAAGGCTAGGCCATACCTCGAGCTATTCTACGCATTGTGGTTTGTAATGGGCAATGTTTGGATCTTCGATTCACGGTTGGGCTCATTCAATCAAGCACCAAAGCTTCATCTGCTCTGCATCGCTCTTCTCTCTTGGAATGCAATCATCTACTCTTTCCCTTTTCTTTTGTTTTTATTGCTATGCTGCATTGTGCCACTTGTTAGAAATCTTCTTGGTTACAACATGAACTTGGCTTCAAGTGGTCGAGGAGCATCAGATGATCAGATTTCTCGTCTTCCATATTGGAGATTCAAGGAGGTGGAAGCTGTAGATGAGGTTGCAGTTAAGAATTCAGTAAGTTTCATTGCTACTAATCATTTCTGCTTTTATTATGAAAGAAAGAGCTGTGTTGGGAAATGATACCTTAAGGAATCAAAATTGGCCCAGTTCACTAATGATCAAACCTATTTCAATCTAAATTAAGCTGCTCCTCTCCCCAATCTTTGAATTTTAAAATTTCTGTAAATTTTTCAAATGTAAGCAAAAGCTGACATCCTTCTCCTCAACATGTATGCAGGAGTGTTGTATTTGTCTTGCCAAATATATAGACAGAGATGAGGTTAGGCAGCTGCCATGCTCACACTTATTTCACCTAAGATGTGTTGATCAATGGCTAAAGATAATATCTTGTTGTCCTCTGTGCAAGAAAGAGCTTGAGAAGTGATCAAAAGAGAATTTGTGGGGACAGTGGATAGGTTGGGGAGCAGATCACTTTTGATGCTAACCTTTATGGATTTGTATGATAATCCTTTTTATTTTCTTTCTTCTACTTCCTTGTAAGTAAACCAGAAAATCTCTAAAAGGTGAGCAGTTAGCTCTTGTGTGAGGTCTTCAGCTGTTACTTTGGTGTTGAAAAGAGTTTTTCAAGAACAGGGAAAGGCATCCAACATCCACCAATATCATGTGAAATTTCACTATACCACACAGCTTAAACTGTTGTTGTAATTAAGAGTTTGAAAGGAATGCATGAATAAAAGAACTACTGGATTCTATATCAATTATTTAATCTCTAAAATAATTTATTTCAGATTATATTGTGAATTTATGCATAGGAGAAAAGACTAACTATCACATTCATATATGGGAGTAGGACAAATGCTTCATTTGCTCTGTTTTTTTTTTCTTCTTCTTCTTATGATTTTGTGAGCAATGTTTTCTAATTTTGTTAATCAAAAAGCTATTTTTTTGGATAAATTATAGGAAGAGTACAATCATTCTATTTTTCATCCACAAAGCATTATTCTCCGTATTTTATTTTTGCATCTAAGAATTTATTTTTTATATATAAGCTTCGTTTGGGACAGTTTCTGACTGCTTTCTACAATAGAGGAATTTCAAAAAAATTTAAAAGCTAGAATTTTTTTAAACATAGTATATAAATAAAATTAAAAATAGACAATCAAAATCTTAATCATCTAAATATTAGATGTTATATTTAGGTAATATCTAGAATTTTATTTAGTGATAATTAATTTGTAAGATGAAGCGATGGCCGCTTTCGAGGTAATAAATCAATGGTGTTGATGATGGTTGTGGTACGGGCCAATGACTTTCAATTATATAAGCTTTTTTTAAAAACATTCAAAACATTTCAAAATTATTTTGATTTTTAAAATAATTTATTTATTTTAAAATAAATAAAAAGTTCAAGATATTAAAAAACACATCAAATAAGCATTATTTTCCAAAAGAAAAACTGATCCCTAATAGGCCCTTTGCAAATGCAATATAGTTCAAAAATAAATTATTAGTATAACAATGAAGAGCATATATTGATATTTCCGTGCACATCTATGGTCATAAATAAAATTGCAAGCTACTTTATTCTTTGTAGAATCTATGGAAACAAATTGTATTAAGAAATTTTCAAGTAGACATTTTAAATGACAATAATTTTAGAAAAAATCATTTTAAAATAATAATGTAAATATCAACAAACAACAGTATTTTTTTTTTGTGATCACACCAAAATACCTATATGCATATACTATAATTAGATATATTTTAAATTTAATGTGAATATTATAAAAATATGGAAAAAAATAAGAAATTACATATAAATTCAGTTCATATAAATTATATTTTGCTTCTAAAAAGTTTGTTATCTACTATTTATATTACTATAAAATAAAGAAAAAAATCACATTGAAGTATACTAATTTATTGAAGAAATAAAATTCAAATAAATTTGATTGAACTTACTTTAGAATGGTCCGGAGATGTATATTAAAATAAATTTAGATCAATTAATCTTATTGTAAAGCATATTCAAAACAGATTAAAAAATATTTACTATCTTTCACTCGTAAGATCAATCAGAATTTGTAACAATATATAGAAATATTACTTAATTTTTTAAACAATAAAAATAAAAATTAAAAATTTATATTCAATCGAAACAACCAATTGAAATTGAAAACCAATATACAGAGTAACGAAAACATATGAGAGTCGTTAGGAATAACCAAAACTCCATTATAATAAATAAATAAGCAAAATCAATAATGAAAATACTGTTTAAAATTAATTGACTTTAACTTAGAGTCAAAAGTGACAGAGATTCGAAGCGGCTTGTATTTAACTTTCAGCCAATGATAGCGGAATTTCGAAACGCTATTATTTTCAGAATAGTTAAACAATGACAAAGAGATTGCAAATAACTTGTGTTAAAAGATATGAATCAGAATATAAAAAAAAAAATTTACATGCATATATAATTAATCAAATATCCATTTAAATTCTTGTAACTATTGAGGAAAACTTTATAAACTTTATGTTCAATATTAAAGCTTATGTTTAAAATTTATTAAGAAATATCATTCTAAAATAAAATAATATTAAATACTTTTTATAAAATCTTAGTTTCAAGTTTTAATTTATAATATTTTATAATTTATATCAAAAGAAATGCATATCATAATATAAAAAAAACTATAAATATTTTATAATTTAGATAAAAAAAATGACATAGAGATTAATGAAGTTTGATTTAGTAAATGAAAATTGCAAAATATTAAAACACATAAAATTTACAAATTCAAATGACTTCACTAGTTAAATTTACAAATTCAAATGAGTTCTGTAAATATTGGCTTTACAAAAATATAGATGAATGATATCAAATATATGATGATAAGCGCTCCTATGGATGTGTATGACATTCATTTATGACCTTCTAAATGCAAGATCAATATCATTTATTCTCTTTATCATTAATACAAGTGACATAATTCAATAATTT
Source organism: Dendrobium chrysotoxum (assembly GCA_019925795.1). Classification (NCBI taxonomy): domain Eukaryota; kingdom Viridiplantae; phylum Streptophyta; class Magnoliopsida; order Asparagales; family Orchidaceae; genus Dendrobium; species Dendrobium chrysotoxum. The sequence goes on along the minus strand of CM034314.1, from coordinate 80,956,203 downwards.
TAAAGATCATTTAATTATCAATCAGATGCATTAAAACTTCCATAATAAATATTTATAATTGCATGATGATATAATTATGACTTCAAAATATTATAACTTTTAAATGATTGGGAATTAATGATATTATCATTAACACTGTAAAAATTAACGACACATTTAATCAAGCATTTAAAATTCTTTGATCTTCCATTTGATAATAGAACAAATACATCATTTTTTTTTTTGAATGAATTGTAAAATTTCATGAAAATATTAGCCATTTCAAAATATACAGAATTTCAAATTAAATAGATTGGTTATTAATTATATTTAAGATGTATTTAATGATAACAATTGATAAAAATACATGAATGAATTTAGACTTTTTAGATATAATAAATATCAGAACATAAAATACACATACATCACATGCCATTTTAGAACCCAAATGCTCATGAAAGAGTGGAAGCCACTCATCTTAGAGTTTGGGACGGATTTCTTAGTGCTTCGTAAAACAACTTTTTAGTACAAAATTTTTACTTTTTGTACAAAAAAGCCACTTTAAAAAGCAAGAACAAAGCCGTCCCAAACAAAGTCTAAAGCTTCCTTTGAAAGGACTTTTTTACTACTTCGTAAAACAATTTTTTAATACAAACATTTTAATTTTTTATTTAAAAAACTGATTTAAAAAACAGTAAAAAAAACCATCCAACATTGGCTTCATTGAATTCGTCATCTCATAAGAGTTAATTTCTTATTTAGTACCATACAATATGTAAAATCTTAATTCATCCCAATGCTTATTCCCATTCCTTTTCTAATCAGTCAGAATTTTGCTTCGAGCCTATTAAGCCTTTGCCCATAGCAATCAGAAAAAAAATAAGGTTTGCTAAGCCTTTCTATGACATGGGAACCTGATTTTGTTGAAAATTCAAGACAAGTATATTTGATTTGCACTGAATATATCCAATTAACTGAATAGCCAAAAACAGCATCTATTCACAACCATCGTCATTTACGTCGAACTTGTTCAAGCACAATGTTATTAATGGCATAAAGTAAAGGACGAGCAAGGTCTACAATAATATTAACTAAAATCGAGAGAAGACATTTACATAAAAGCAATGCATATGTTAATACCCAAAAGAAAGCATCCAGGTCTTTTGGCCCGCCACTTCATCCAAGAATCCCAACCCTAACATGCAGATGTTGGGCAAAAACAGAACATAGCCAACTTCAATGCAATCAGAACAAATCAGCAGTACACTATAAATGCTGGTTCTGATTGAAGCCTGATGCTCCCACCTTCCCCAATCATCTTTTGTTTCTTCAAAAAAATAGAGGCACGGCTAGGTTGTTTAAGGGGATTCCATTACAATGGCAAGTGATAAATTTGGGAGTGTAGGGGCATGAACTCTTCTGAATCATTCTTGCTTGCATCCTATACTTTATGTACAGAGTTGAGGAGCCCTTTGATGCCCGCCCAACTTAACCAAATCCAAATCCCTCACTCCCTTCATGAATGGCCAATAGCAACCTCTCCTGTAGCTGTTCTTTTGCAGGATACTCGGGCAAATCAAGCTGATTGAAGCTGTAAAACATTAGGTAAAAAAAAAACCAAAAGAGTTAGATGTCATATGAATACTTGTTCATCTACCCCCACTTCATTAACATGCCTAACTCGAGCCGAGAGCCAGACAAAAAACAGTGCCAACAAAAACATACAATTTAAAGAGTCCCATTGGTTGAATGGACACAACTAGCAATTAGAAGGCAAAAGATGAATCATCATCAAGATTAGACCTACCTAATGATACATGTTATCATATATGCTACCATAAAGTGTATTGGTAAATATTAGAATAATATAAGCATGCTGCAAACATTATGTAGATGAAAAGAATAACAAAAGAAGCGCACCATGTGTGTGCAGAAGGCAGGTGATTAGGGCTGCCATATGCCTTGTGGATCTGAAATCTCTGAGGGCCCGATATGCCTTGTAATGCACTAAATCCTTCTAGAGGAACCTGCGTACAAAGTACTAAATTTACCATGCAACGAAAACATGTTCCTCCATACTTGCATTCTTTTAGAAAAAGAAAAAAATAACCTAATATGACAAAAGCAATTCATTTAAGTTATATGTTACCATCACAACATTTTTCTTGACAGATTCTTATTTTAGTATTAGCTATGTAAATCAGCTGGTACTTCCAAACCTTAAAGAAAGCCCAAAAGTGTGAAACTTACCTTCGAGGTGCCAGTCACAAACTGAAGGAATCGGGCTTTGTCCTCCTTGCTGAAACCCAGAAGCACCTCCCAGAACCATTGAATGATAGGAGATGCATTACTGTAACCCGAATATTCAGTATTTGCTCTCAAGTCATCCACTGCAATAAAGTAGAACACATGTGGAAAGTACAACCATAAGTGTCTAACAATTGCAGTTATCAAACTAGAACCCAACTGTAAATACATTTCAAGAAAACAATATTAAAACAAAATAATGCTTTCATGTAAAAGGGGTTAAGGCAAACTACTTACGATCAATATCAGGAAGGCCACTAATCAATAACTCCAACTCTCTATCATTAAAGATAGATATTAGATCACGAGAGATCAATTCATTAAAACCTTCCAGAAAAGCATTTATCTGCCGTTTAATAGCTGTTGTAAGACGATGTTCCACAACACGGTCAACGTACTCATGCTTGTTTTCTTCAGTAACTCTAATATTTCGACCATCAGGAATCAACTCACAGTCAGTAACCTGTGCAAACAAACTTTAATTAGCCAAGTAGAACTAATAAAGAAATGAGTACTCACTTATCATAAATTATCAAATTAAATATTATATAAATTTTAGGAAGAAAATCTTCATAAGAATGATACAGCCATTCAAAAGCTTTGTATTAAAACTCTAGCTTCAATAGACGGCGTGTAGGAAAAAAACACCAAAATATAAACAGTCAGATTCAACAAGAGAAAATAAATAAATGGGGATACAACATCATAAATAACGCTTTTACTCACAGTATACAGTCATTAATCAACAGCATCACATACCTGTGCCCTCTCATATAATATCAGCTTCTCCTCATCAGCATCCATGGTAAAAGTGAGGTCCAAAACATCACTTATATCATTCTGCAATAGCAAAAATTGACAAATTATGGTTGTTTTAAGAAATTTTAAAAATAGCAGCAGAAAGGTAAAAAGTAAGAAATGGAGAGTGCAGCAGCAATAAGGTTAAAAGTAAAAGCATGTCAAAATAGCAGACCTCAAGCATCCACTTCAAATTTTTGTAATAATCAGGATCTATAGCTTCAATATCATGATAGGTTACTTTCACTCCCAGCATGTGTTTGTAGAAAGATCGCGTGAAATGCACATCTAAAAGTTGACCATCAAACAATGCCTTGCCAACCTGCAGAGTGGAATGAAATGTCAGAGAACCCATTTAAAGCACAAGTACACAACTATTTATAGCATAAGTCCAAAAGTAGGAATGCACGCACCACTCGACCAACAAACTTGAAGTAAGAGAGGTGCTCTGTTTGATAAACAGAGTTGGGATTTGGCTGGAAGGTTGAGTCATTACCAACAGTTGTGAAAAGCAAGGCACCTTTGTCAAAAATAACACGGGACAGAAGTTGATACCATTCCCTTGTCAGGCCTCCAGCATCAATACCCTCTTCCCCCTGGAAATGAACAGTAAGCCTGCTTTTCAGATCTTGAGCTGGTCGCATCCGTAGCTGATTATAAGAATCTTCAAGGATGTAGGCTCTTCTAACTGAAACTCTCACTGAAGGATGATGATGATCATGTTGGTGCTTAATTTTTGATCGAAAATGAGCACGTTTGTTGTCAAAGTCAATAAAACGTGGTACTTTAAGCATAAGAGAAAATGACTTTTCAAGTAATCCAGGATTTTGGCGAATAAAGGAATTTAGCAACTTCCTATGCTTCTCAGAGAACTTAACAAAAGCATTTAACTTTTCATCAACTTTCATGGAAAATACAGTATGCTTTTGACTACTAGTTGAAGCATCTTCTAGGTCAGAGGTTGTCGCAGCTAACTCTTGATTTACATCTGATTGCCCAGGATGCAGCTTTTCGCATGTAACAAAAAATGACTCAATATATGGCAAGATGTTCTGAGTACCCGCTGGAAGTGAAGATGATGAGCCCGCATTTGTTGAACTAACGTTTCCAGGAATTGCATCAACATCTACAGTATCAGACGAGGTCTCAAGTTTGCTAATACAGCTGCTCAACTCCAACCATAAAGATTCCAATGATGCATTTATATCTAACACCTGAGAAAGAGCATTTGCATATTCTTTCTCAGATAGAAGCTGGGGATCCTTCTTGTCATGCAATGTAGAAACTAAAGAACTCAATGCCTGCAGAACCCTTAAGATAGCAGTCCCACTGGAGGATGATGAAGCAAGAAGTGCCTTTTCAGCATCTCCATTAACGTGCAATTCATTCATTCCAGATGCAACCAAGTTATGCATTGACTTTGCTAGCTCCACTATAAACAGATGACAAAAGGTTGGAACAACTGCCACGAGCCTCTTCAAAACCTCAGCCACAAGAACATATGCATTATCTGACAATCTAATAATACAATATAAATAGGTCAGATATAGCCTAGCAAATAAAAGATGCGACTTTGTTTCATTAAAAACAAAATCAATATCAGTAATATAATTGAAGAATTAAACATGAGCTCTATATATGTGGTAGCCACAAATCAGCTCATCAATACAGTAAGGGTGGGGGTGGAGGTTGTGGCCTGGGGAAGGGGGGCAGGTAGTTTAAATGCTGGGTGCCAAGAAAAAAGCACATCCTAGCAGAAAAACAATATGGAGTAAATGAACGGTAAGGCCATATTTTTAAGTTGAGACAAAAAAAAAAAAAAAACCAATACCAATCGCTTCATTAGATCTAAATGAGAATTTGACTCTTAACCGAACACAATGGAGAAAAAGGATTCATATAACTGACCCCACATAGTGGGATAAAGGCTTGATGCTGTTGTATACCAATTGCTAAATAAAATTTAATAAGGAGTAAAATAAATAAAATCATCACTTCTTGGAGTTAAAACCAAAGTGGGCATCAAAGTATGCAATCAATATTTTAAGTTGTGAAGCCAAATGATAAGGACATCAGCAGGAGATTTCGACGCACCTACCATCGGAGGAATCGTAGATTGACGGCTACGATTCATAGTCTCTATTTATGATGCTTATTTATGTTTTCTTTTATTTATATTTCAGTTTTTCCAGTTGTACCCCTGTGAGGGATTTCTTTCATGTTGTAGCCCAAGGGCATAGGAGTCTTTTTTTGCTTTCTAGTTATTTTAGGCCAATATATTAAGGCCTTAGTCTTTGTATGAGGTTAATGATAATTATGAATGAAAATTCTAGCTTTTGCTTGTTTGATCTCTTTGTGAGTTTTTGAGAGGAGAAACCCTAAGAGAGGGCCAAGCATCACCCGTCAGCCGCTGGTAGATTCCGAGACTCGCGGTTTAACGTTTCCTTCCTTCCCTTCACAACCGACCACCCCCTCCACCTCCCTCCACCGCTGGTCAACCCCATCCGCCATCCTATTTGCCGAATTTCTCCCCTTCTCCCCCTAAACAGCCAACCCAAAACCCCTCCCAAACCCAAACCGTCGGGCACTGATGCAGGCAAGAAATTAGGAAGACCCTAATTTTTGCAAGTATACTAAAAGACTTCCTAAGAATATACGAAAATACCCTAAAAAAGAAAATACAATGATTTTATAACATAAAAATGACATTTTCAATCATAAAATAAATTTTCCTAAACTTGCATTCCTTGATTAAGAAGAAAGATACAAATGACATGAAACTTGCGGAGAGAAGGAGATAAGAAGCCGAGACGAAAGAGGGGATAAGCTCGCAAGCTTTCCTAGAAGAAGAGAAGGAGAATGGAACAAGCTCGCAAGCTTTTCCAAAGAAAAAACCCTCAAGTTTTTACACTCCAAATATTATCACATAACTTAATAATTTTCTATTACAAAACATTTCATATTTATAGGAAAAGGGGCAGCCAAATAGCCAAAACCCACCTCCAACCTATCCAATCAGAATAGGGGAAATGGAAGGCCAGCAGGCATCAAAAAACAACAACAAAAAAGCCACACAGTAAACCGAGAAAAGCAACCACGGGACAGGCAACCAGGGGAAGAACCGAAGGGGCAGCACAGGGGATTGGAACCAACAGGAGAACCGGAACAGCCAACCCAAAAAAGAAAGGAACCAGCCACGGGACAAGCAACCAAAGGGGGAAGAACCTGCCACAGGAAGCAGAACCATGAGGGGAAATCCGAAGGGCCACAGAGGAGGGGGGGGGGGAAGAACCTGGACAGCTTTTATGAGTTGAAAAGGTAGCAGCAGCTCCTTATCTAGGCAGAAAGAATCGAAACAACCAGGCCAAAAACCAAGAACCAATTCAACCCAAAAGCCAAGGCACCAAATAAATTGTCATTTTGTTTTGACCCCCCCTTTGCATGCATCAAATTCTCCCCCACTTGAAAATTCTCATCTCCTGATGAGCTTGAATTTGAATCTTTCGGACGAGTTGAAGGTGCCACGTCCAAATCCTGAATCAAGGCTGCATATTTTCTTTTGATTTTTTCTCTTTTATATGACAAATATAAAACTAAACAACTTACAACAAAACTATCAACTTCCACTTGAAAACACTTACAAACTTATATTAGACCAAGACACCACAACTTAAGACTTATTGATAACAAAGACTCACATAACAAACCTAGGATATACTAACTTGCTCTGATACCAAATTGATGCAGGCAAAAAAATTAGGAAGACCCTAATTTTTGCAAGCATACTAAAAGACTTCCTAAGAATATAAGAAAATACCCAAAAAAAAGAAAATACAATGATTTTATAACATAAAAACGACGCTTACAATCATAAAATAAAATTTTCTAAACTTGCATTCCTTGATTGAGAAGAAAGATACAAATGACATGGAACTTGCGGAGAGAAGACGAAAGAGGGGACAAGCTCGCAAGCTTTCCTAGAAGAAGAGAAGGAGAATGAAACAAGCTCGCAAGCTTTTCAAAAAAAAAAAACCTCAGGTTTTTACATTCCAAATATTATCACATAACTTAATAATTTTCTATTACAGAACATTTCATATTTATAGGAAAAGGGGCAGCAAAATAGCCAAAACCCACCTCCAACCTATCCAATCAGAATAGGGGAAATGGAAGGCCAGTAGGCATCCAGAAACAGCAACCAAAAAGCCACACAGTAAACCGAGAAAAGCAACCACGGGACAGGCAACCAGGGGAGGAACCGAAGGGGCAGAACAGGGGATCGGAACCAGCAGGAGAACTGGAACAGCCAACCCAAAAAAGGAAGGAACTAGCCACGGGAAGCAAAACCGGGACAAGCAGCCAAGGGGGAAGAACCTGCCACGAGAAGCAGAACCAGGAGGGGAAATCCGAAGGGCCACAGAGGAGGGGGGAAAGAACCTGGACAGCTTTTATGAGCTGAAAAGGCAACAGCAGCTCCTTATCTAGGCAGCAAGAACCAAAATAATCAGGCCAAAAACCAAGAACCAATTCAGCCCAAAAGCCAAGGCACCAAATAAATTGTCATTTTGTTTTGACCCCCCCGTTGCATGCATCAGGCACCCTCCCTCTTCAAGTCCTTATCACCGGCCTTGCTTCTCCCAAGCCCACCCACCAGACCCATAATCTCTCTTCTCTTAATGATAATTTCAATCATCATTAACGCCTACCTAAATTAGCTTATTAGTTTGGGGAAAGATTTAATTTGATTTGAAATTCAAATACTTTCCTAAAATAAGAAAGCTAAATTAGGAAAGTTCCTATATTTGAATCTAATTTAATTTTGAATTAGATTTGAGATCATTATTTTATTCCTAATCTAACATATTGAATTAGAAAACCTCTAATTCCCTCCCAAACCCTTCCTTTCCCTATGCATGCCCCCCCCCCCCGCGCACTTCAAAATTTTGAATTCTAATTCTTCCCTCCACCCCCATTAATTCTTTTAATTAATTACCTTCTTTGGTAATTAATTTTAAGAGAAAATAAAAACCCCAAATCCCCTCTAACCCTAGCCGTCCCCCTTACCCTACCAAACCCCCAAAGCCGCCGCCCCTCCTTTCTCCTTCCCTTGTCCATCGGCCCCTCCAAGGCACACAACAAAGAATACTCCCATGTTCATGGATGGCCGATCCTGAAGTCGACCATGGGTTCGTATACGATTCTCAAGGGAAAATCGACATTCTCTTGTCGCCTTTCTTCGATCTCGGATTTGAAATTGACGACACCGTTGAGGAGTACGTTGATCGTATTCTCTTTTGCTTGGCGGAAGTCATCGATGAACAACGACCTGCAGGACAGTGGAAGATCATCAGACAACCACCAGTCTCTCCAACTCCGGCCAACTTACAGTTGATCAAGACCGTAGGCGTCTTCTGTCTTTCCGTGGCATCAATAAGATTGTTGACATTTCTCCTCCGCTAACCTACTATAGAGTGCATAAAGGGAAACTCCAAGGTGAAATTTCTATTTGTTAAGTGTCGGATTCTTGTTACTTGTATATTTAGTTTTACTAGTTTTTGGTTTTATTTTGGACTATTCTGTTAATCAAAACTTGTAATCGCATGCCAAATCGAATCTACAACTACGAAAACTGAAAATCTAATTTTAAGTGAAACATTAACTTGTAATTGTATTGCAAAATTACTTTCTTATTAATCTTCGCAATTCCTGTTGATTGTTTCACATCACCAAATTTATGCCATATGAAAAAAAAAACATCTTACGCAAACTCATCACAAATTGACCATCACAGTAAATTCACCATGGCAGTGGCAGATAAAAGGGGGCACATAGCTCCCCCTCCCAAGGATCCAAGCAACGAATCCCTTGAAAAGCATCCAACATTCTTCCTAAATTCCCAAACAACTGGTATCAGAGATTGTGGTCCCAATTTAGAGTGAAGTTCAACGAAGAAGGATCAGCATTGGGAATCATTAAGTTTAATGGCATGGAATTAGATGATGTATAGAGAATGATCCATATAGTAATAAGATGCTTTTTTTTTTTGGACAAGAAACTTGACTATGAAGGATGATGAGTGGAATTTCCTTGATATACAAGTTTTGGGAGTAATTAATTTGATGTAGTCGAAGAATGTGACTCACAACGAGTCAACAATTGGGACCATTGTCAGATTGATGAAGGCTTCTTTAGATATGTGAAATATATGCTTGGTATAAAATAAGATATATTTGATGAAAGAAATGAATTAATCTAAATATGGTAGATGGTTCATTGGTGGAACACTAAACAAGTTCAACGCAATTGTGAATCAGATGGTAGGTGAAGATTATTTTGATAAAGAGGTATGAGCCCTCTAATAATATTGGCTTTGCTACAAAATAGTTGCGAACCTAAAAGGACTATTGTCACCAATTCCATAGGGAATTCAAAACTAAAGCATAATAAAGTTCGAGATGCTATTCTTGCAGGGGAGATTCAAAGGACAGATTCTGGAGAAATCTCCGCATCAACTTCTGCTTAGAATGTTAAGAATATGGGGCGAGATTTTTTTGAGGTATTCCAACAAGGTATAGAGGAAATTCAAAGAATGGCTAGAGCATGTTCGAGAATTTACAAAATGTAAAGCGTTGGAATTGTGGCAAGGCTGAACACTTGAAGAATTGAAGAGCATTAATGAAAAATTATGATAAGAATAGTAATGTGGCAAACACAACCACCAAAGAGATGCTCTAAGGTGTTAGATTCAAGCACTTTTTTCATACTAAAATACACTGAAATTTTGGACAAGTATTTTGTTAAGAATCATGAAAAGATTTATCTCACTAATGATAAACCTTTGGATGCTGTTGGCATGGCGACGCTAGGATGAAAATGGTTAGTAAGTCAATTTGAAATATCCAAGAGGTAAAAACGCGCAAAAGTTGATACAGCTTGATTTAAGTTGGGCAACTTGACGACAATGGTACTAATGTAACTTATGATAGTGGTGGACAGAGAAGTTGGTAATTCACTATAGTGGCAGTTGTATGGGTTGGTTTGTGCCCTTTTTCCTTTTTTTTTCTTCTTTGGAGAGGAGGGGAGTTCAAATGTTGAGTGGCAACAAAATAACACATCCTAAATGAAATGCAATGAATCAAAGAATGATAAATCCTTCTTTATAAGTTGAATACCAAATAAAGGTAAAGTCGCCACAATCAAGTTGAACTATTCATAGAAGAATCCATATTCAAGACAAACTCTAACTGTGAGAGAATTATAATGTTCTCCTAAGTATTGTTTATTGGTTGGAATGCATAAATGTTACAAAGATTGAGAAAACCTTCAAAATTCATAAGGATACTATGCATTTGACAAATTACTTGCATATAAGCTAGAGTGGACATCAAAGCATTCAATCAATATGTTAAGTCGTGAAGACAAATTTAAATTGTACAAAGAAATGTCTAATGCAAATTTATTCAAGAATTGACTGTTGTCAATGACAGTTGGAAGGGAATATGGAGCCCGCCGCTCAAAGGTTAGAAGGTGAAGCCCCCAAAAGGTATTTAATATTTTTTTAATTATTTTATTAATAATATTTTTAGGATTTCACTATATTTTTCAAGTACCCTAACTTTTTCTTTATAAATATATCTAATATATTAGGGTCATAAAAACTCTGCAACCGAAATCATAGCGAAATCTGTAGCAACAATAATAAGATATAAACATCAATTGGTGTGCATTTATTTTTTATGTTATATTTATTTATAGTGTTTTAGGGCGTCCCCTGAAAGCGACGCGTTGTATGGCCTGAATACAGCGACAAGTGTGCAAGGGCCGCTGCACCGCCGCCCGGGTGCAGTGTTAAATAGGCAAGGGTTACCACATCAAGGACGGATGTGGGCAAAGAAGCTAGTCCATGAAACTAAAATTAGGATAGGAACTTGGAATATAGGTTCCCTTACAGGAAAATTAATGGAATTAATAGATATTATGATTCATAGGAAGATAAATATTCTGTGCATTCAGGAAACTAAATGGGTTGGAGAGAAGGCTAAGGAGATTGATAGTTTAGGATTTAAACTTTGGTATTCGGGTAGGAGTCGTACTAGAAATGGTGTAGGTGTGATTTTAGATAAGAGTTTGAAGGATAATGTTATAAATATTAATAGAATTGGAGATAGAATTATAGCTTTAAAGATTGTTGTTGATGCTAAGATTGTTAACATTATAAATGCTTATGCTCCTCAAGTGGGTTTGGATATGGATTCAAAATTAAAATTTTGGGATGATTTAGAAGAATTAATACAAAAGATACCTCTTGAAGAAAGAGTTTTTATTGGAGGAGATTTAAATGGACATGTTAGTAGAGAGGTAGATGATTTTAAAAGCATTCATGGTGGCCATGGGTTTGGAACGACAAATGAAGGTGGTAAGTCCATATTAGATTTTTGTTTAGCTTATGATTTTTTAATTGCTAATACATTTTTTAAGAAAAGGAATGAGCATCTCATTACTTATAAAAATGGATATAGTACAACTCAGATTGATTATTTTCTTATAAGGAAATTAGATCGTTTAGATTGCAAAGATTGTAAAGTTATTCCGAGTGAAAACTTATGTACCCAACATCGTTTATTAGTTTTGGACTTGAAGATAATGGGGAAGAAATTAAAAAATAAAGTAAAACGTTTTCCTAGGATTAGATGGGGGCATTTAAAGAATATTAACAAAAATATTTTTGAGAGTAAGATTTTAGATCTTAAGATTTTGTCTGTGCATGAGGATGCTAATGCTTGTGGGAAAAAGTTGCTAGT